>JBAMYA010101431.1:0-20390 GCA_037176975.1 Arrhamphus sclerolepis | reverse complement strand
AAAAAAAAAGAAACAACATATAATAAAGAGTTTTTTTGTTTTTTTTTTCGTTGCCAGTCTCCAACCGTTAATGGGTATGCAGGCAATTGGAAGAGGAAAAACGTAACACTGAATGTCATTGTTTGACCAAAATTGATCCTTTAATCACCCATAAAACAAGGTTCTAGAACTGCCTTTTTCACCTTCATAATAAAAGATGTCTGGATGTGACATCCAGACATACCACAGGTATGTCTGGATGTCACATTTCTGTCACATACCTGTCTGAAAGTCACATACCTGTGACTTTCACAGAGTGATTTCCTTAATCTCAGTAACACATTTAAGCCTTTGTAAAACAATGTTGTGAACAAATGTATCAAATGTATTCTTTAGATCTGGCAGGACCAGTATACACATCAGTCCTCTGTCATGAGGAGGTAATGATGACTTTCACCAGTGATGAGATCTGAATTCTGACTGAAACCCTGTAGCAAGTGGGCTGTGGCCTTGGCAGTCTCCGAGGCAAGAACTCAGGTGTGGGAGGAGTTCGGTGAGGCCATGGAAAGCGACTTCCGGTCGGCTCCAAGAAGATTCTGGCAAGAATTGAGGCAGCTCAGGTGGGGAAAGCAATGCTCCATCAACACTGTGTACAGTGTGTACAGTGAAGGTGGAGTACTGTTGACCTCCACTGGGGATGTCATTGGGTAGTGGAAGGAATGCTTCGAGGAGCTTCTCAATCCCACCAACACATCTTCTATAGAGGAAGCTGAGTCTGGGGACTTGGAAATGGGCTAAACCATTACTGGATCTGAGGTCACCAAGGTAGTTAAGAAGCTGCATGGCAGCAGGGCTCCAGGGGTGGATGAGATCTGCCCTGAGTTCCTTAAGGCTTTAGGTGTTGTAGGGCTGTGCTGGTTGACACGTCTCTGCAACATCTCATGGACATCAGAGACAGTATCTCTGGATTGGCAGACTGGGGTGGTGGTCCTTCTTTTTAAGAATAACAAGGACCAGAGGGTTCCAATTACAGGGCAATCACACTCCTCAGCCTCCTTGGTAAGGTCTATTCAGAGGTGCTGGAGAAGAGAGTCCAGTCAATGGTCAAATCTCAGATCCAGGAGGAACAATGCGGGTTCCATTCTGGCCGTGGATCACTGGACCAGCTCTATACCCTCACTGGGGTCTTGGAGTGGGTATGGGAGTTTGCCCAACCAGTCCACATGTGTTTTGTGGACTTGGGGAAGGTATTTGTCCGTGTCCCTCGAGGTGTCCTGTGGGGGGGTGCTCCAAGAGTGGGGTAGAGGGTTTGTTGTCATGGGATACCCCGTCCCTGTTTAAACGGAGCAAGAATTTGGTCTGCATTGCTGGTTGTAGGTCAGACTCATTTGCAGTGGCAATTGGACTCTGCAGGGCTTAAAGTAAAAAACTTTTTCCCAAGGAGCGGGGGTGCAGTGAATCCAGCGCATACACATATTAGGCAATTTGGCAAACAACGTTTTGCCATTGTGCTTGGTAATGTACATGATGACCTACAATTCAAATGTGAATTTTAGAAAGTAAAGGTTATTAAGTTATAAATGAAAACATGTGAAACCCAGTCAAGCTAATTAATCTGATTCATTTAGCAACCATTTAATTCAGTAAAAGGCAATTTATACAAAAACATATAAACTGCAATTTTTCCATCATTTTTGTTCAAAACAATGGGAAATTAAGTTATAGCAAATACATTACATTGGGCTGATATTTTGCACATTGGGTCTTGACTCCTCTCCTCTTTAAGATATTTACAGAGGCAGCACACAGCGGCTTGTGTGTTGGAGCGCGTGGACAGCTGCTTTATGTCCGGCGTCTCCTTGGTGACGGTGAAGAGCTGTTTTGCCGCTAGTTGCATAGACTAGCTTCTTGGAGCACAACACACAAAACCAGGTACCAGGGTCCAGCTTCTGGCACCAGCTCCCAAACTGCTGCCGTCTCCGCCCTTTTCCTCTGTACATGCCCAGCGCCACTTGTTTTTAAGGCCCTTGTCAACTGCAATGTTTTCCCCTGACTTCATTAATTTAGCTTCCATGCTTTTGATTTTGGGTCGGGTGAAACAACTGCCGGCTCGCCTCGGATGCTGCGTTCAACACCACTTGGAGATAGCGTGTTTGTGTTTTGTTTTTTTTTTTTTTTTTTTTATCAATCATAGTCAAACGCTAAAGATCCGGCACGGTGCCAGAAAACTTTAAGATATTTGTAACCAATTCTGTTCATAACTTTTATGGACAGAATTTCTAGGAGCAGCCAAGGGGTGGAGGTGTTCCGGTTCAGCGGAGTCAGGATTTCATCTCTGCTTTTTGCGGATGATGTGGACCTGTTGGCATCATTGGGTGGGGACCTTCAGCTCTTTCTGAAGCGGTTTGCAGCTGAGTGTGAAGCAGTGGGGATGAGAATCAGCACCTCCAAATCTGAGACCATGGTTCTCAGCCAGAAAAGAGTAGAAGGTCCTGTCCAGGTTGGTGAGTGAAGTTCTGCCTCAAGTGGAGGAGTTCAGGTATCTTGGGGTCTTGTTCATGAGTGAGGGAAGAATGGAGCAGGAGACTGACCGGTGCAGCATCTGCAGTAATGTTGACTCTGTACCAGTCTGTTGTGGTGAAGAGAGAGTTGAGCCGAAAGGTGGGACTCTCTGTTTACCAGTCCGTCTTTGTTCACCTATGGTCATGAACTTTGGGTAATGACTGAAGGATGAGATTGCAGATACAAGCGGCTGAAGTGAGTTTCCTCCATAGGGTGGCTGGACTCTCCCTTAGAGAGGATGGCAAGTACAATGATCCGGGAGAGACTCAGTGTGGAGTCGCTGCACCTCCACATCAAGAGAAGCCAGTTGAGGTGGTTCGGGGCACCTGGTCAGGATGCCTCCTGGACGCTTCCCAGGGAAGGTGTTTCGGGCATGTCCAACTGCTTGAAGACCATGAGGAAGACCCAGGACATGCTGGAGAGATTATATCTCGGCTGGGCAGGGAACACCTTGATATTCCCTGACAGAGCTGGAGGAGGTGGCTGGTGAGAGGGAGGTCTGGCCTCTGGGAGGCCTCTTGGCTGAGGATGCTGCCCTCGAGACCCAGATGTGGATAAGAAGTTAATGGATGGATGGATTATTGATCTGTTTTTCCCCCCAAGAACTTTAGAAGTAAAAACCAGCTCTTTAAAGAGGGTGAGCCACTGCGATCTTAAAAGCCTGAGGCGCATAGCCTGTCAGTAAAGACAGACTGATTAGATCAAAAACAGAATTATCAATTAAGGCAAAAACCTCCTTGATTATTCTGGTTGGGATAGCATCTAAGAGACATGTCGGTGGTTCAGATGACACTATCAATGATGACAGTTCGGAGAACTCCAGAGGTCAGAAACAGTCCAGACACAAATTGGGTTCACCAGCCCCCTCCGAACCCGCTTCATTTGAGTGAGATGGGTATTTCACATCTGTCTCTGATGGAAACAGTCTTCTTTGTGAAAAGCAGTGAAGTCTCACTGCTTCATTTGAGTGAGAAAGGTATTTCACATTCTGCCTCTGATGGAAACAGTCTTCTTTGTGAAAAAGCGCATGAAGTCATCACTGCTGACAGTTAGGGGAATGCATGACTTAAAAGAGCTATGACTCTTTGTCAGCCTGGCAACAGTGCTGAAAAGAAACCTGGGGTTGTTCTCTTTTTCCTTGACTAATGTTGAAAAATAAGCAGTTTCAGCATTGCAAAGAGCTCTTTTACAGTATATGCTGAATGGCTATCTATTCAGACTGTGTGACATTCCTCCGTTTTAGTGGAACACCGTAACCTTTCCAGCTTTCTCAAAGTCTTTCAGGTACATTGCTCAGAAGTGAGCCAGAGAGCTTGTTTCCTCTGACTGATTACCTTCGTTCTCAGAGGCGCAACGTTGTCAACTGTTGTACACATTAAGGTCACAGCACTGTCTACAAAACAATCAACCTGTGCACTGGTAAAGTCTATGCAGCCGTCTTTGATTGCACTGGGACATAGCAAAGAAGAAAAACAATGGCAGAACTGTTGCCTCTAACTTAGTTACAGCACTCTCTGACACTACATTTCCTCTCACATACTGGGTAGTTAATTAATGTAAATAGAAAGGGGATTAAAAATTGATCAGATAAGATTATGTTGTGTGGGGATGCTGTTAGCTACTCACTTTCTATGTCTTATGAAAGAAAAAGGGAAGATCAAGGGCATGAGGAGAATAATGAGTAGGTCCATGCTCATTTTGAGAAAAACAGAGGAGACTGAAACACAACATAAACATTCCAGCATTTACATGAATATTAGAGCCATCTGATATAATGGTTTAATTAAAACAGAAAATCTGAGAGTTCAGAGTGACAGTAAGTGTTAGGGTGGCTGCTAAGATACAAGCAGAACTGGTTCCTGTGATTTCCACGTTGTGAGAGAACCTGGGAGTCAGATAATCAGAGGACCTGCAGATGAGACTGGTGGTAGGATGGATGAACCAACCTGTGTGGCAGATTGGGTTCCTCTCCTCCTCTGTCTGTGCTTTCAGGGGTAAAAACTGAAATACGTGGGAGATGTTGATTAATTGATTATAAAATGGACCTTCTGCAACAACCAGGTTTCTGTACAGTAAAATAAATCAAGTCATCTACCAACATAAGTCAGATCTAATATTCAATAAGCCACATTTATTTGTCTTGCATTTTTTTCAGTTAATTTTGCTGTCTTAATATTTTTTCATATTTCTTTAGGCATCGATGATTTTCTTTTATTGCGTTGATTTTTTTGTATTGATCGAATCTGTGTGTTCAAGCAGCAGATATAATAACTATGGAGTGGGAGGTGGCAGAGACGAGTGTAATTCAATTCACTTCAGTTCAGTTTTATTTATATAGCGTCTGTTACAATACAGTTAGTCTCTAGGCACTTTACAGAGAGCCAGAGCATGACCCCAAGCAAAAGAAAGAATGGCAAAGAAAAATTCTCCTAGCAGGAGAAAAACCTTTCAACCAAACACTGGCAAAAAAAATCCCAAAGCCCTCCCCTTTTAGGAGAAGAAACCTCGAGCAGGACCTGGATCATGAGTCAGGTAAAGGGAGAAAAGAGGGAGGGAGACAAGACAGTGAGGGCGAAGGCCAGAGACAGGAGAGGCACAGATATATCTAAACATGTGCACAGTCGCTGTGGTGGTCAGGGGTCAGAGGGTCTCAGTCACATTAGGGGGTGTCCTACAGTGACATGTAGGAGACAGGTGCAGGTAAATGACTGTTGTCTCAAACCTAGATTATCAGGCAGGACATTGTATAAACGTGTCCTGTAGCAAGAAAACATTTTAGCATGACTTTGAATTACATCATGACTAAATTAATGATGTAACGTCATGATGACATTTATCATACTCTTTTGTAACTTATACGCTTATACTCCTTGTACTCTGTCACCATTCACCAGCATCTGTAGCATCTGCATCTTAAACAGTGGAGGTAGCTCTATGGCATGAGGGAAATTGTCAGCAGCATCTTCAGGAACAGCTGTGTCTGCATCCATCTGCTGGGTATCCGTTGTCCTATATCTGTCTTTTTGTTGGATTCTGTCATGATTTGGAATTAGTTTGGTATTTCGTTTATTTTGTTCGGATCTGGGTTTTATTCAGTGTTGATGTTCTTGGTTCTTGTTTTCTTACCCTTTTGTCCTGTTCTGTTTCTTTTGTCCCAGCTTCCTGTACCCCTGTGTGTACATCATCTTGTCTTTGTTTGCTCCTTGCTGGTTCGTACTGTTTGCTCCCCGTGTCTCTGAGTCCTGTTTTGTCCAGTAACATTGTTATTTAGTTTCCATGCCTTGTCCCGAGTTTAGTTCTGGTTTTTGCTTATTTTTGAATTTTTTGGTTCTGCCCTGGCAGCATTTATTTTTATTTTTTTCATTAAATATCTCATGGATTACTCCTGACAAACACCACTGAGCTGCAGCGGGACTGTGGACGTCCTGTTGGCCTCAGATTATCAAATATTTCTTTTGTGGAATAAAATAATGTTGTTTTCATACAGTAACTGTTCAGAAACCATTGTTTGTTAAAAAAAAAAAAAAGGTTGGATTATTCTCTGGCGTTGACAGTTGAGTGAAGACAGTGTTAAAACAGGATTTACACTGATATGATTCATTAACTTGCCAGCAGATGTTTGGAATTGAAGAGACAGTCTGTCACAGGATCAGACCTATTACCAGTCAGGCCATTTAATGGAATACAAGTTATATTCCAGCTCGAAAAATTATTTTTTTTTTTCTTAATTTCTCAGTACAAGCTACGCTGGCAAAGCAAAGGAGAATACAAAAATTTCAATTTGGCAGCAGAGGTCTTCTGCACTTTCAGAGTGAATAAGAAGCAAACCCTGACCCCCTAACTGCTGAAGCCCACAGCTCTGACGTGTGAATGCTGCATATCAGCATTTGTTCTCTAATGCCAGTTGTTCCTTTCGGCCCTTTCAGACAGAATACAATGAGTGCACTGCTGTGCAAAATATTACTTTATATTTTATGGTTTTAGACCACACAGTGGAGGTCTGAACCCACCACATCCTGTGCTGTGAGGATCTGCGTGTAGATCTTAGAAGAACTGTGATGAATACTTCCACAGCTGATGTGGAGGAAACATCTAACCAACCACAGACGTCTGGAAAGTAATGTGGAGGAAAAGCTGAAACTGTTTGTTGCCGAGTAGATGTGACAAACATTTTTTTTTTGGCTCGCAACAACAGACTGTATGCTGTTATCTCCTTTTCTTACATGGCAGACATGTTCATGTCAGTGTTAACCTCGCTACTTGCCAAATACAGTGATAAATGCAGTCAAAATACCATCCTCATAAGGTCCCTGCTACATGATCCAGGTCACAGGAATGAAGAGGAGGAAGTCAATTTCAGTTCCACCATTCAGTTCAGGTGGAAATGAAATTGTGAAATTTATGTGAGCTGCTTTGCCTTCATGTTGATGTAAAGGCAAAACATCAACACTGTACAATTTTTACATTCTTTTAGATTAATTCAACCCACATTACACAACGTGAAATCTATAGATAATTCATTTACAGCGTGTTACACTGATTGAACATACGTTGAATCATGGCTACGACAGAAATAAATTGGAGTATTTCAGGATCTAAACGCAGCGTCATCCTGTCATTAGCAGGTTGATGCTAATGTGCTAATGCACTGATGACTATAAAGTTAGCGTTGTCGTAGTGGTGTTGTTGTGCCTTGAAAAAAAATAAAGACAAAGAAATGTTTTCTTTATTTGAGTTTTACATTTTTTTCCTGTTTCTCCATTGCATGTGGCGCTGTTGTTGCTAGGATACTGTTCTGAGTACACGTCATGGTGCGTTCCTATTGGATGGTGAGCTGAGAGAGATGGAAGAAGCAGCGTCAGGTCATCACTCTGAGACGATTCCTACGACTACTGTTTTTAAGCTAATATGGAAAATGTTTCCCATAATTGCCCATCTTTCATCTGAGATGGTCAATATTGTGAAACTGACATTAGAGATGCTGATGTTATGATGTCTTGGAATAATCGCCACTGAGGGCTGAAAAAAGGATTTTAAATTATATTCTGGAAAAGCTAAAGAAAAGCCCGTTGCTGTTGGATTTCTAAAAAGTTACCTGAAAATAAGTCAAGGCAAGTTCATTTGTATATCACATTTCAGCAAAAAGTCATCTCAAAGTACATCATAAGAAAGAATAATAATAAAATGAAAAAGAAAGAAAACAATTCAGTAAATGTTACAGTAGAGTCAGAGTGCAGTAATAAATTAAAATGGCTTAGTTAAAAACTAAAATTAAAAGTAAATAAATGAATTCAATTCAATTAAAATTAGCCTAGCTATAAACAAATTAGTTTTAAACCTTGATTTAAAAGAACTGAAGGTTTCAGTATTCCTGAAGTTTTCTGGGAGTTTGTTCCAGTTGTTTGGGGCATAAAAACTTCTTCATGTTTAGTTCTGGTTCTGGGGACACAGTAGACCTGAGTGGTCTGGATGGTTGCTACGGTAACAACAGGTCTCTTATGTATTTTGACCATAAACCATTCAGTGCTTTCTAAACTAAGTATTTTAAAGTCTAATCTCTGAGATACAGGGGGGCAGCATAAAGACCTCAGAACAGGGGTGATGTGATCTACTTTCTGTAGATCAGAGACCTGGGAAGATAATGTACCGTAATAAAAACGACTGAAGACAAAATCATGGGTAAGTTTGTCAAGATCCTGCTGAGACACAAATCTTTTAATCCTGGAGATGCTCTGCAGATGATAGAAGACCGACTTTGTAACTGTCTTTGTTTGTCAGAAGGTTCAGGTCTGGCTCCAGATTTCAGGCCTGAACTTCAATAGTCCAGTCTCAAGGTTAACGAATGCATGTACAAGATGTAAAGGTGAAAAGTAATTAGCCTACCGGGGACATAAAGTATCTTGATCAAAAACAACTCAGCAATCAGAACATGGATTTTCAGTGCAATCAAACAAACAGACACAAAAAACTGACAGTAATGAATAATTTATCCACGGTTCTCAGTATGGATCCATTTTAACGTGAATTAATGCAGATTTCTCAAATCCCATAAATAACAAGAATGTTTATGAACAACACTACTTTTCCCCAAAGTTTAAATAAATAAAATTCATTCCTATAGTTAGCTGCTCCATATTTATTCCTTCAACTAGCCTTCTCTTCAATGTATTAATTCAAACTCGGCATTCCACTCACCCACACAGGAGATATGATAACAGATGATGTAAATGTATATAAAAGATGGTTTTGTCTTTGTTCTGTGCTGGCCAGATCCCCACAGGACCCTTAGAAGGATAAAGAGGAGGCGTAGAACACAGAGATGGCAGATGGGGCATAGAAAAGAAGAACATACATGTGGAGGGTGGTGCAGAGCTGGTACAGTCCTGCACCTGAAGGTGTATGTGCTGCACGAGACCATATGCACTCAGAATATTCTATATATGCATACATTTATGGAAGAAACGCATGCAAATGTAACTTTCATTTGTTTTTTAAAAATGTCAAGTATTCAAGGATAGTGGTAATTACTATTTACAGCGTATCATATCAAGGAAGGTCCTCACAGCTTTATGTGGACCCTGTGTATATTTTTAATCACACCTTGATTTTCATTTGGGAACTTTACTGCCAACATATCTAAATATCAATATTTCAACCAGAAATGTGAAATGGTGTAAATTAAAAACATTTTATATATTGTTTATGTTATTATTTTGGCATTTTGTCTTGCTGCTGTAACAATGGAAATGTCCCCACTGTGGGACTAATACAGGAAATCTTAGCTTATCTCATCAAACAAAACTGGATATAAGTATTCTTATCAATTTAATTGGGTCATGTTTTCCATGTGGTCTTTGTGTTAGGATTTGAGGGATATAGAGGACTTTACAATGTCCTTTTCCAGGGATTGTCCAAAACATAAACCAAAACTAACAAAACAAAGGATAAAAGAAAGAAAACAAAAAGCTACAAACATCCAGAGGCGACATGAGACAGCGATGCAGTGATGTGTTTGCTCAACGTAGTATTGATCTTTTGAAGCGGGAGTGTATTTGTGTATTTGGAGAACTGCTTCAACACTGAAATACTTGATAAACTATACAGTCACATGACCATAGATTTATCCAGGGAGCCTTTGACGCTCAGTTTTAATCAAACTGCACGGTGCAGTGTTGCAAAGAGGTGGGGCAAAGCTGCCAAAGCCAACAGCAGAGCTAATAGCTAGCTGTCAGTCATGCATGTCATTGGGCGTCCAGGCATCTGATTGGTCAGCTTTATTGCTGAATATAAATTTATCTGATGTGGTACAAAAACAATCACCCATCCTACAGTTGTTGTGGATGTAACACGGGACCACAAATATAAATAAATAAACAAACAAACAAACAAATAAATAAATAAACCAGGCTGTAAATATATTTAATACTGCTGAAAGTTGACATCTTTTACATGGGAGTCAGTGGAGATTTGCTCTGTTCTGGAGACAGCACCTAGTGGTCAGTTGAGGAACTGCAACAAAATGTGCTTCGTGGATGAGCTTCAGAGTTGTTGCTACTTGGCTTCAGCACGTCTACAATCATGTGACCACCCAGAACGAGGCCTCGTTAGGTCACATCGTTTGTCAAGCTGGTTGAGCTGCTTTGCAGGAATTTTAAGGGGTTGCAACATTTCAGTCAATGTGTTGAGACTTAAAAAGGGGTCTGAATCACAGAAACACCTGAGGACAGTGATGGACAGATGAAGCATTGTGAAGGCCTTTTTGTACCAAAAATGGTATGAAGTTAATTTCAATCCCAAATAGGTGCAGTGAAGCTCATTTAATGCTGCATCGTCATAAATACATTGTGAAGTGATACACAACCTGTGGACATGTGGCTTCTGTCTCTTTTTGTATAACAGCTAAAAACCCAACATTAATACATGCAGCTCTGGGAAAAAAATGAGAAACCACTGCAAATCTTTTCCTGAAATCATTATCTCGACACGTCATTATCTCTACTTTCATTCCAGTGTCTGTTAAATTCCAACACAAGCACACTTTCATTCTGTTTAATGAGGTTCTGATTGCTGACACCCAACAGTAATGTGAAAAAACACATGGAAGCTGTGAATATCATAGTTATTTCACCAAATATTGATTTCCGAACCTTTAGTATTTTGTTGTTAAAAATTCTGAACTTGTATTCTTTGCCATGATGGACTGGTGACCTGTCCAGGGTGGACCCCTGCCTTTAGCCTTACACCTTTTAGCCTGAAGATGTATGTATGTATGCATGTTTTCTTTGCATTATTTGAGGTCTGAAAACCTTTTTTGGTATTTTGATCATTTGTTATGTTCTGCCAATCAATTAAGTAATGTTGTCACTTTATAGGAAAAAGAAATTGTCAGTTTAGTCAATAAACACATACCTTTAAAATCAGAGAGAGGTCTGACTGTATGAAATTCTTCCAAGCAGTGTGTCATTCTTGAAGCAATTCTCTCAAAGTGTCTCACTGACTGACAAAGCTTCAGTTCCACCATCACTAGGATGAGAAACTAGAGAAGGAAACAAGGATGGACCAGCAGACAGGAAGAGGAAAGACAGGACAATATATGGAGGGAGGGGCTGAGGAGGGTGGAAATAATCATGACAGATGGGAAATACACCAGAACACCAATCCAAGCAGGGGTTGTCAAAATAAAACAGAAGTCTAAATCAGCTTTAATTAATCAGAAACACCAATCATTGCATTAATGACAGATGGGCTGTAACAGAACATTTAGTGGAACGATTGTGACTAAAACTGAACTTTAACGGGTTGTGATGATGCATAACACATCCTAAAAATGTGAATCTGGGACAGCAGCTGAATAATGAACTGGAGCCCAAAACTACAGCATGATTAAAACAAATAAAATAAACAATAATAATCATCTGTCTTACAAGCACTGTACTAATAATTTAACTGAATTTTCTTCCTTTTAAATCAAAAACTGTTTTGTTTTTTTTTCCCCCCTTTCGTCCGTATTTTCAAAACTTGTTGTGTGATTGCCAATTGTGTTTTGTGTGATTCCAGCCAAAGGACTGGACTTTGCCCACTGCTTTGTGACTCAGTGAAGAAATCTTATAATCACCTTCACAGAGACATCCGAGTTTCTGCGTGGGAGTGCATTATACCACCAGACTGTTGAGAACAAGCCTGGTGTGTGACTCGTGGTTGCCATGACAACTACTTTGATGGGACACGCAGGGTGGATATTAATGCACGAGCTAAAATAGTGAAGTTAAAAGGCTAATCCAGCTATCCTGCTAAGTGACTGAAACCATCCATTACCTTCCTCCTCCTGAGCTGCTGTGGGTTTATGTATCCGTATTGTTGCGTTCAATAAATCTTTTGTTGGGACTGAGTAAATATGTTCAAATTACTGAACATACAAGTGCTGGCATGCCTGAAATATTAGCCACTGTGTTATTTTATCTGGTGGTAGCTTAACTGAACATGTTTATATATCAAGTATAACAGGTAAAGCCTCTTAATTATATTTAATTAGTTGGTTTTTCTGGTAGTCTGAAAGATCCAGAGAGACACATTTAAAGGGAAGTTTTCATTTGGAACCACTAAACATTTGTTATGGCTACACCCGGCATCCACACTACTTTAGCAACTTCAACCTTCAAGAACAAGGGGAAAAAAAAAAGATCTGTTGCAGACCTCTTTCAATTTATGAATGCAACAGTTGTTGTGTAATGATGTGTAAAACCACAAATATACGTTGTAGTTCACTTCATGGCTTAACTCTTCTGGGTCACTACATACCTTCCCTTGATTTGCCAAGGCTGAATCATGTGACCATCATCACAGAATAACACACAGATGCGCCTTAGCTGCAGAGCAAGCAACAAAGTCCTGCTGACTTTGTTGTCCTAAGTATCAGCTGTTATGTAGCCAAAGTCTGAATTTAATAACTTGCAGGTAGCTATTATGAGCTACTATCAGAACAATCTGGAGCAAAGGTCATTTTTCATTTTTCCCAGTGAGTATAGGCTGGGTGATATGAGTTTTATAGTGGTGTCATGTGGATGGAGAACTTTTCTGACACACCAGTGGGGGTGGGGATTGGTTTTAATTTTAAAATGGGATTTTGGAACCAATATGGACTAGTTAGGATCCAGTCTGAAACATTAAGTTATCTGATGAATTGAGTTTTTACTAAAAGACTTAACACTAACTGCACCAACTATGTAAGCAGAGAAATGCATGAAAATCGGATCTTTATCTTAAATATTTTTCAAGCATTAATAAAATATTTGGTAGCATGTTACCAATAACTCTATCTTGAGTAAATAAGGCAGGTGGTGAAATCAGTTCTTCTCCATTTGGCAAAAATCAGCACATTGACACAAATTAACAGCTGCACACTGATCCTGGGAATGCTTAATTATTTAGTGGCCAAATATATACTGACCTGCTAAAACACCTGGTAAGTTGCCAACTAGTCTTCTTACAACACCAAAGGCTCAGTCTGCATGTCAACACGAGTCACTGTCTGCACTGGCAAACTCCAGGTCATACAAACCCATAGCTAGTCTACAATAGGTCATTTTATCTTTGTAGTCGCAACTAAAAATAAATTCAAAAATTAAACAATTTGAAGTATTGTATATGATGCATTGAGGGGTAAACAAATCAGCATCAGCAGTATCAAGTGGAGTCATGAAAGAGTTTCAACCAAGCAAATACCTACTGCAGCATAATCAACTGACGTTTAGTACAAGTCGAAGCAGTCGGAGCAAAGTTCTCTGTTACAAAGAGCTGGCCTCATCCACGTAGGTGTGGATGCCTGGTTTTCAGTTGCACTGCAGCTGTGATATAAATTAGACACGAAGACCAAACTTACCATGTCATTGCCAAAAACTGCAGAATACAGAAGATGATAGCCAATCCTTTTTTATGCCACTGTCGAATGAAATATAAAGCAATTAGCTTTACAATTAAAAACACTGCCAAAACCAATAAAAGGCTTTATTTGGATTTGGAATTTGCTGTATACTTACCCAAAACACTGCACAAAGTGTTAAGGCAAGACAGAGCTGGTGAACAGAGAACAGGAAAACTTCAGATTTTTTTCTTATGTATGCATGGACATAGCATTTAATAAGCCGTGAAAGAATTCTTTCAGAATTTAATAGGAAATGGAAACTTTTATCACTGACATATGCACTGTGAATTTTAAATGCACTGGAACTGCGTAACACCTGGTATACATTGCATTTTAGATTGTCATAGATGGAAGATGACTTTGGTGAAAGAATGGAGGGGATATCTTTTCTCATGGCTCCAAATCGGAGTTCCTAAGTTGTACATGGTGACTGGGTCAACAGTGGCCATCACAATGGGCTGGAGGTGAAAGACTGGCAGCGATTATTTTCTGATAGCCAGAAATCCTGTCACTTTGTCTACTGACTAGCCAATTAAATGCATAGTATTTAGTGAGACTTGCCTCCTCCACAGAAATGGGACTGGGACCACATTATCCTCCTTCGCATCTTCTTTTAAAAAGCATTTTCAGGACACATAAAAGCAACAACTAAACCACAGTTTATCCCTTGTTTTGCTTATTTTTGATCGTTCAGAGTCAGCACATGCTGATGACACTGTTGTACAATTGTTGTAGCCTCTGATTGAAGCGGTCTCATCATTGTACAATCTACACATGCCATTCTTGACATCATACCCAGGATTAGGCAGATGAAGGTCAAACTACGTAAGCGGTAATGATCTTATAAAGCCCTAAAGATCTCAAGGTGATGACAGTAAGAAGTATGGAACTAACATAAAAATAAATGAAACATCTAGCTTGAATCAGGAAATTCTACTGTGATACCGTACTTACCAGCATAACAATGGTGGCTATGAGTCTTGTTGGTTCAAACATGCGTTTCAGCTGTTTTAGTGGTCCCATTAGGAAGCAAGTGCTTTTTGAGGAGGGAGAAAAAAAGAGAAAGAAAAGTTGATGATGTTTGTAGAGATCACTCAAAGTATTTTGTTACTCCAATAAACTACCATTATCATTATGTTTTACTCCATTTCGGTATAGATTAGATTTACTCCTTCAAGTGATCACTAATTGGAAAACTCAACTCGTCAATGTGGATTTCATTTTGTTTTTAGAAATCCAGCCTTTGTTCAGGATGCTCGCTGTAGAACGGAAACTTTACTATATTTACATATTTATTCAATATTTTCAAACTTATTTTGTATACTTGATCAGGGTGACACACACACTAGCAGTAACACAAGAATTGTGTAGCCAAAATGATCTATATTTGCACTTCTTTTTGCTGTATTTATGGGTTAAACATTTCATGGTCAGCACCATAATTACACACTTTTACAGCCTTGTACATGATGCATTTGTTGCGTCAGTGAAGCGAATGAGACAAAAGCTTTCCCAACTAAAAAGGCACACAGCTCTCTGCTCAGCACAGCTGAGTGGGTTGAGAAATCTGTGGGCTGCCACATCTGTTAGATGAGACACAAGAGTAATGCGTGTTGACGTAGACTCCTTCTACTGATCTGATGAGAGGGATTTTTTTTTTTTTCAAACCCAAGCTCTGAATGTCACAGAAAAACACATGATATCCACACACAAGCTGCTTCTGCTAACTATGAAGAAGAACAGCTGTCGTTTTGATCTGACCATGAAACCCAGAAAGTCATTTAAACACAATTACAGTTAGGTTATACTTAGTTGTTTTTGTTTTGTTTTTTTCCACAGTAAGGTTCCATTTAGCATGTTTTTATGTAATTACAAAGAACAAAGGTTAAAAAGTTCCCTTATGCGCGGAAGAGGAAAAAAATGAATTGTCTTATTACCTACTCTGTACTCCGGCAGAGATGCAGTGATTTTTTTTTTTATTACTCTGATTTAATTCATCTATATAGCTCCTGATAACCAGTACTGAATCTGATATAAAAGAGAGGTTGTAGTTGTCATGAATGTTTGCACTAAAACTACAGAAATGCTAGAAAAATGTACAACTACATTATACAACCGAGTAAGTTAAAAAACAACAACAACGCTTCACCTGAACATGATAAATTGAATAGGGCTATTGCAATAGTAAAAAACTTCAAGATTAATTTTCAATTAAAATATTTTGACCTGTGTCCAACCCCGACACACACATCAGATCGGATCAATTCCATCTCTAAAATGTGATCACACTGGATCCTAACAAGACAAAATTTCCCAGAAACGTAGCTGAAATGTTACTCAGTTATTTCTGATTGAGTCTATTATCTTTGTGAAAACGTATGGAAACATAATCATTTGGTGTAGGAGATATGACTTCAAATCAATTTCATAATTAATTGAAGATTTTATCTCAATTATGATTAAAAAGTGATTATTTTAATTTTATTTTATTTCTTTTCGTCACTACATCACTTTTTTTTTCCTCACTACATCACTGACAAGGTTTTTGCTGCAAATTTGCTCACTATTAGTTTATCTAATCACATCAACTAGAGAAGAATTAGGAAAACCTGTAAGTTAACGTCAATAGATCAACTTTGAGGCTTCTAAGATACTTTACCAAACAATAAGCTGCACTATTCATTAATGCAAAAAATAATTTCAGTGCATGAACCGCTAACTCATCATTTTTTGTTTCCCTATCAGTGTGTCATTTTAACAGTGCAAACACTTTATATGAATTCACGACAACCCTTACACTCTAAACTGAAGTAAATTAAACACACGAGTCTTACCTGGACAGAGCTGCGATATTCCCTATTGTGTAGAAGACAGCAAAAAGCTTGATGCCATTGGGAAGGAACAGCAGTGCTGAGCCCTGGTGAAGCAGAACAGTCTATCAGCTCTACAGAATAATGTCACCAAACTTCAATTAAGACAACAAAAAAATGCCATACAGAGCAGCAAAAACAATCATGGAATCTAATAAGCAACAAGACCTATACTGTTTTACATATATGTATATTTATTTTATTTTTCTCAGTGAGAGTAAGCTAACAATTATGTGGGCTGTCCTGTGGTTCTGAAACATAGCTGGCTCCACCTAGTGCTAAAATATGAGAGGGCTCTGGACAGTGATTGCTGCTCAGACCTCGTTACATAAATTTGACAATGTGTATCATATATACACTATATAAATGGTCAGATATCATCCATCTCCAAAAACCCTTTAATTGATTATTAAGTGTTATTAATAATTTGTTTCAGAGCATTGAAAGTTACACTTAGTCCATCTCATTTGGCTCATCTGAGCGCTCTGTTCTGTGATGAAGCACAGTGTCAGGTCTCTGGCACAGCTGGAAAAAGGTGTGCTTGAGCATCACACTCTTCCACATGTTGAGGAAGACATGGCCATAGCAGTTGCATAAGATGTTGATGAAAAACCCCTGTGAAGTCAGTATCATCACCATTACACTTTCCATGGTAACAATCGTTTCACTCAACTTGAAGGCAACAAAGAAGTCACTGTGCGAAATACAAAGACAAATAAGAACAACCCTACCTAGCAGACCAATCACATTTTCTTGTGTTGTTACATTTGGAGAAAGGTGCATGTCAGGCCCAAGTGACAACCTTCTCACTTTTGAGTTGAAGCCCAAACACAGGAACTAAGTTTTGTTGCAAGTCCTCAACTGTCCACTAGATGCTGGCTCCAAAACTGAGCCAATCACCATTGACTTGCAGCGCAATTACACAAGTTTACAGGCAAATAAAAAAAAAAACCCACCTGTCTGTAGTTTGATTTTATATCCATGTGTGTGGGGATGAAGGGATTTTTCCGTACTGCATCAAATAAAATTATATGAAGCAATAAAGCCAACCAATCAAATGGCTGGATGTTGTTGATTCTCTCATTGGCTATCACATCTAGCAATTTCTGCTATCATTTGAGCTACTTAGCACTTGTTATTATATTGACTTCTAAGCTGTGAATAAAAACCTAACATAGTATTGTCATATTTTACAGAAAATATGTTTTCCTGTGCTTGTTTGCTGTTTTAATTGTACTAACAGACCACTGAGACAAGCTGTGATTGGTCTGCAAGGATGTGAGGACAAAGCTTAGCTTAGTTGAGCTAACAGCAGCAGTCATTTCACATAGCCACCAAAACAACGTTTGAGGCACTGGTTCCCGCTTCGAATGCTGGAAACCTGACTGACTGCAGGCCCCAGCATAATACTGCTTAGAAGTGTCCTGAAATGATTCTCTGTAATTCCTGGATGCTTCAAATAAGCTTTGCTGCTGGTTGGCCTCACCCCACCAACTGGTATGACATACAAAGGTGTTGGCTAGCCAGTCTTAGCTGGCAAAACTGTTCTGCTAAAGAAGCTGAGTCATTCATGGAGAATTATTTCAGGACTCTTCCGAGTTTAATTATGCTGGGACCTGCAGTCAGTCATCCTGGCCAGATCAACTGCACTGGAACTCCCTGGCTGGCCTCAGCTTCTGCAGCCTGTAGGCCTTCTGCAGGACCTCTCATCATGCTAGGCTCAGCCAAGTGGGACCATGGGATCTCCTGACTTGCTGAGGCCCAGCAGCATTTGTTTAGTGTGGGAGAATGTTCCTGTAGTGACACTTCAAATAAAGATGTTCTACCAAAAAAAGAATACAAAGCTATGTTAGCAGAAGCTAACTGGTGAGCGTGTTCCAGTCGGCTTCTCAACACTGTAGGTTCTGTCTCTTTGCAACATGGTGCCACAGACTTTGAGCAAAAAAAGTTCCAAAAGCTCTCTTTACAAACCTATGGGTCACGTGACCGCAGGGTTTGTCCAACAAATGTTGACCAAGTGATCAGGTCCCGGTGTAGTTTATGGTGGGAGGTTCACATCTACAGCGTAGCTACCTTTGATGCAGGACTTTAAATCAGTCTTTAGAGTGAATCATCAAAAAGATTTCAAAGTGAGGGAAGCAAGGGTGTGCAACTGACACACAGACAAGTCTTCCTCTCATCTTAACAACAATATGATGAAACTTGTTTATACAGCTTTTATTAACAAAGTTTATGTGAAAAAAAAAATCACTTACTTTCTGCACGGGAATTCACATTAAAAGCAAATGTTGACCACTACTGTTTTATAGTGAATCCAGAGCAAATAAAGCACAAAAAAAAAAAAAAAACTGAGACCACTGCTGAACATATTAACAATGCATCACTGGTTCTGCATTATCCACATTACTATGGTCATTATAAAAGGCAGATAGAATACAAAAGTTGAAGAGACACTCACGAGTATTGAACACAGGATGCCTGCAGCGAAGCATATGACAAACCATTTCACCCTGGTGCTGTAACTAAGAGTGCTGGCATCCAGGACCTGGAGAAAACAATAAAAGGATGTCACAGGACAAACTGATGACCTACAGAAAGACCACTGACATTTCAACTATGTTGACACAATGTGGTCTTAAACCACAAACACAAGCAGCACTACCATATGTTCAAATGTAAAGAGCAGAACTTAGTACACACAACATAGTATAAAAACACAATATGCCAACTTGAAGTCAGCACCAATGACCTTACCTCGTCTCCTCCTTATGAACGCGTGCAAAAAAGTGTAAACAAACATAATTCATTAAAACTAACAGGACATGAAGATCAACTTTAAAAAAAGAAAGAAAAAGAAAACAAAAAGCTTTATTCGTAATGTAAACAGACAAATAAAACCTGACAGTTTAATCACGTGACTGCCAACTCCACGAAAATAAAAAAACACTTGAGCATTAAAGTCAGCACATTATTGTCAGCAGATATGCGGACACGAACACTTTAGGGCAAAATTTTAACACCAGGTTTATAAACTGAAGCTTTTGACGCAGAGTTAGCATTAGCAGCTGTTAGCTCACCTGTGCAGTGAGACCCAACTCTTCATTTTCCTCTCGGCCGCTTAACACACGACGAAGCTTGTCCATCGTTTAAGAGCTGACTAGCAAAATTGTCGGGGGAAAATGAATATAACGTCCGAATTTCAATTTTACAACATGTACGTATCTCGTTAGTGTCTGTAAATGCTGATCGCAGTAGCCGTAAGGGCTTGACTTCCTGCTGGACGGCGTCTGTTGGTAAAACTGACCTGGAGTCGGTGTAATCGCTGCCAGTGTCTGGCTAAAACACTGAAAAATGATTTCAGTAGCAGATCTCAGGTCAGCTCGGGACCAGGGAAACGCTACACTTCCTCCGTTAACTGTTTCCTTTTAGCGAAGTCGAAAACTGTCGTGTTACGAAACTTTCTACGGACGGACCATATACCATATGCGTAGATTTTGCACATTTGTCTTGACTGTTCAGGCAGCATGATGAAATTTACAGTATCTATTTTGGTGGTCATTCATTAAAGTTGTAAAAGGTGATAAGTTACATAAAAAAGGCACAACGTTTTAGACTCCTGTTTTTCTGTTGTTTTGGCGCCACCTAGTGGTTATAACAGGGGGATCACCATCAGGACTGAAGAGGAGCAGGTCCCAACCGTCTTGGTATTTTAAAAACTTATCTCATGTAAGGAGTGTTTTGACTAATCCCATGTATAACTCAAGCATTAGTCAACCCAAGCCCGAACATAATGACAAATATATTTTTTTCCAACAAATTGATGAGGGAAAAGTTGAAAACTTGTGTCAATGTGCTTTTTTAAAATAAATAGGCATGAGTAAATCACATCTTGTACACATTTCCTATGTTCAGCATCCTCTGACATCTATTTCTAAACTTTTTTTCTTACAAAAAAAAAAGAAAAGAAAAACGTTTTCATCTAACATCCATCCATCCATTTTCTATACCCGCTATTTCCTGTTCAGGGTCACGGGGGTCTGCTGGAGCCTATCCCAGCT
>JBAMYA010101400.1:0-20391 GCA_037176975.1 Arrhamphus sclerolepis | reverse complement strand
CAGACACTGGCAATTCTTCAGTCAGCTATGACAACACTCAGCATCACTGTTCATGTTTCTAATTTTCATGAAAATGGCAGAAAGTCTTCTTGATCATCATTGTGATGTTGACAGCAATTGTTGTGGTGATTCGTCTAAAGTGAAGCTGTTCTTCATCCCAATAGGCGCTGACAACAATTTTAGATCAAAAGTACTCACCACATAGCCAAACATGTAACATCATTTTAAAAAATATTATTAATATTATTGTTGTTGTTGTTATCATCATCATCATCATTATTACTATAATTATTCATCTCATAGCAAGAAAATTTCTGGTTTAAATGCCAGCTGGGGTCTTTCTGCATGGAGTTTGTATGTTTTCACCTTGAATGTGTAGATTCTCTCTTGGTCATCACAAAACTTGGTCATCACACAAATCAACATGGATGATAGTTTGACTGACAGCTCTGAAGTGACCCTGCCCACCCCCCAACACCACCACCCACCCCCACCCCCTGACACATATACACACACACACACACACACACACACACAGTTTGATCCTGAACAGGATGAACATAGACTGGTGCTGCTGTGAGGAAACATGACCACCGACCTCCTCACTGACAAACCTCTGTCCATGGTGCTGGAACAGCAGAGCCAGTGAATCACTTCATCGTTGCCAGCACAGATAAACAAGGTTGTTCAACAACCTTTGTGCAACTTTTGAACAACTTTCTGAAGTATTGTTGGAAACAATGCTTCAGAATGTCTTTCAAATAAACACAGACAGTCACATAGGACTATACATGAATGTATTTTTTTTTTCTTAGATTGTAAATGAAACTGACGAGTATGGGATATTAGCTCAATCTAAATAGCAATTGCATGAGAATGGTGTCTAATTTCCTAAAAATGTCAAGTAGTTGTTTCAATCACACTATGTTAAAGAAAAGCAGAGGGTATTTTCTATGTAAACACCAGTTTTGTGTCGTCTGGGTTTGCATGAAGATGAAAGCAGCTGTAATGCATATTCTGTATAAAATAATGCTGTCTTACAATTAATGGTCAAACAACTATCCCAAAGGTATTATATCGTGTCCAAACATATATGTGACAAACTAACATGCATGAAACTGCAGTTCCACTTGGCTTTTTTTTTGCTTGCTGCATAAGAGGGGGTATGATTGTTTCTTTCTTCTTCTATTTTTATTTTGACAATATTTTTGACAATAGTGAAAACAAGAGAACACTGTGAAAGCTTTAGAGAAAATATGATATAAAAATTCTAAAAGCTACGTAAGTGGTTCAAGCAGGTAGCCCATGTACTGAGGCTAAAGTCTTCCTGCAGTGGTCGCAGGTTCGACTACTGGCCTGCAACTCTGCTGCATTTTTTTTTTCCTCCCAGTGCTCAGTACCTAAGTTGCAGTCCTTCTGCTGACCCCAAGAGGACCCCACACTGACCTCAAGTCTCCTTCTCTACCTGAGGAGTGATGAGGCCCTTCTTTACACCTGGGATAGGGGATTCCCCAGCTGGACATATGTGTGGAAGGATCATGTTATTCCAGCTGGATCCTCCCTGCTCCCTTGGGTGCCCTGGCCAGCCAGGGCAGGCAATGCAGGACTACTGCATGTTTTTGTGAGGGTAGCATTAGCTGTCCAAGGTAACATGGGTAGAAAGAAAGGCCCTTTTGCCAACCCCACCCAGGATATGGGTGCTGATGATGTAGACACAAACACACCCCGAGCACCCATAGCGTCCCCTTGTGGGAGATGAACCCAGGACCTTCTAGCTGTGAGGCGACTGTGCTACCCGCTGTGCCCCGTCTTTGTGCCCCACTTTCCTGTCTCTAGAATGTAAATAAAGGCCACTACAGCCACAAAATCTTGAAAAAAAAAAAAAGAAGCAGGAAATAGACTCCATGGATATTAGGTGATAATGAATGGTAAAAGGTAATGAAGAGTCTTTAATTAGTGAGCAAATAGCCCTGTGGCCTCATTTAAGTCTCTGTAAACATCAATATTCCCTCCTATAGCCCAACACACTCAGTAGCTCTACTACTGATTTTTGGATTTTGGTAGATTGGAAAACATATGCTGCACTGATGTATTCAGGCTCTAGATAGTCATTGCCTACCATAGTATTATAAACTGTTACTTCAGTATACTTTAGTAAAGAGCTAACATCAATAATAAATAATATTGATAATATCATTATTATTATTATTGATATTATTATTGTTGTTATTATTATTATATAGGTTCTATACAGTAGCTTTTAGTGTCTATTTAACATGCCTTCTTTGTAGTTGCTCCCCACATTTTATCATATGAGCTGTTGATATTACATGCGGAGCTGTATGAGATGAAATATTGAGTCATAATTCATTATTAAATCATGATAAATGTTTCCGTAACTAACATTGCTGGAATGAAAAGATGTTTTCTGAAAACCTGCATGCATCACTGCCTCTACATTTTTCACTGGTGGAGACATAACATGGTACGGTTGACAACATTTCCTCTATATATTCTACTAAATTCATATCTGACCGAGCAATGCCCTTACGTGTCGATGTACGCAATGTCCTGTATTCACGTTGTGAACACGATATAGTCAAATGGCAATGAATAGTCTAAATAGCTTGGTTTCAGCCATCTCAGTACGTAGGACATGGCCCATCTAACACACTCAGTTAGCATTCTTTCCAATCTATATTTTTTCTTTTATGCTGTTTTTTGTTGTTTTGGGTTTGTTTTTTCTGGTCACTACCATTTGGTATTGATTATGACGGGCAACAGTATGTTCCTGCTCTTAAAATATATATTGATGCATTATCCATCTTTTCAGCTGAGTGCACTGGGTAAAGCTCTCTGAAATGAATCATGAAAATTACATTCACATCTTAACACTGTAAAATTACTAAGGTAAGATCTGTAAAACTGATTTGAAACACAGTCAAAAACAAACACTACCTTTCCCTGTATGTTTTACCCTCCAATCCACATACTCATGTTCACTGAACATGTTTCTGGGTGCAGACTGAAACCATCCTGTTCACATCAACATCTGTACCACATCACCAATGACAGAAAATTCCTCACTACGGCACTATCTTTTTTCAGACTTGGCTGTAGAGGAGTGACCTAGACAGGACAAAGTGCAAAGGCTCCTATGTAAGAAAGAGATAATATAAATTTTAATAATGAAGGAAGTGTTACTGAAATCGAAAGTATGTGTTTTCTGTATGAGGCAGATGTGGCTCAGGAGGAAGAATGAGTCATGTATCAAATCAAAAGTCAAAGGGCTCCTAACGCCTTCTATACTTGCATATTGAAATACTCTAAAGCAAAATACTGCAGCCCAATATTGCAGCACGTGTTGTGTATTGTACTGTGAATGCAGATTGCACCATGAAATGAGTGGTACATAAACATAGTCCATTATTCACTGTCATTATCTTGAGAAACTATCATAAAAAAAGGTCATGTCCCTACTGTAACCTAAGGGCAATGGCTTCTTATTTTTCTTGCATCCCTGCCCCTCCGTTTTTTTTAAAGATCAGCTATCAATGATAATGGTTTCGTATCTGCTTCACTTAGAGATAACGCCCTCACCTCAGCAATGCAAGCTTATCAAGGCCTATAGATAAACAGTGAAAAGCATTATCCTAATTAAGACATTCTAATCATTCAAAAGTTGGTGGGCTTTTCTGTCACACTTATAAGCCAAGTGGTTGGTTTTTAGGGAGCTTAAAAAAAAATCCACATTTTTGTTCATGTTATTCAAGTTGGTGTGATACTTTCGTACAGATGTTCAATCCATTGAGACACTGAATAATGTTAACGTCTTAGTTTGAGGGGGAGTTCTGTTTAACTGCATTAAAAAGCACCAACTGGCTCATATATATAAATGAAAAGGTGATTTAAAAAAAAAACTCTGTCCAACACAACATTCATAGATTTATAACAATGTCAACAAAGGTTAAGAAGATGTGTGGGTCTAAGCGGTTCTGAAAAACAAACAAAAAATAAATAAATGTCCTTTGCATGATTTCAATTTATTTTCAAAAGTGGAACTCTACGGTAAGGAGCTTAAAATGACAAAAAGCACTGGCAACAGACACTCCAGTATTTTCATGTTTCATGTTTTCATACCACATCCATATTAAACTATTTAATAGACTTCTTCTCTTTCCAGCTTTTCCCTTTAAGGGTTGTCACAGCGGCCCAGCCAAGATGTCTATGTGGATTAAAGGTGGACCAGCTGGATACAGGGAGGGTTTGGGCTTGAACTGGACTGATGGCATGGCTCCATTCTGGTTTTGGTATTATGGGCTCCAAATGGGAAATCAGTGTGGTCCAAATATATGTGCATCCATGGGCTAAGAAAGGCAAATTGTAGCATATCCACCACAGTGGAAAATGAACCATTTAGACCCCACTTAGATCCAGGCAGGGCCATCATGGAGCCTGCATGAGAGATCCACATTGGACCCATTTTGCAGTCCACTTTAGCTCATATAGCACTCACATAATGATGGCTAGGGGATCACCTGTTTCCAACTTACACTGTGTTGTACATGTTCCTCTGTCACACGAACCAACTGCAGGTTGTTTCCCACATCTAGAAGTCCTATCTTGGGTCTTCAGTTTTCCCACTTCCTTGCCACCACCACTGTATTGATGCAACTGGTAATCTAAGGAGTAATTTCAATTCCATATAGTCATTAATGATAGTGAGCTATCTACATTAACATAAGTTTTTATTACCCCGTGGCCTGAAGCCACTATGGTTGCACATACAGTAGGTCTCCAAAGTTTGATGCTAAATGAATGAATGAATAAAAATTGCTATCTTGGAAAACTATATTGGATAATAAGAACAATGAGCAGATAAGCTTTTGAACCAGAAACTGCCCAGATGCACTTCTGTTGAATGAGCTGCTTCAAACATCCACAAGGAGGAAAAGAGTTGATCATTTTGGATTTTCCCCCTGGAATTGTATGCTTCCTTGTAATGGTTTCGATGTATTTACGAAGGCTTTTTAAACCACTCTTTTATTGTATGAATAAGTTATTTATTTTTGTGCTCACACAGCATAGTCCAAGACATAAACCCAACATTGTATAATTGCACTCACATGTCCAGGTGTTCTTAAGATTAGTTCTGTGCAGAATGTTTGTGAAGTAAATCTATTCTCTGGAGAGCCTGTTATTACTGTGGTTGGCCAGCAGATGGCCTCTGACTACAAAACATTTTAACTGGGTTGAAATTGACTTGGGAACCCGTTTCAATCTGTTTTTGACCAAAAGAAAATTAAAAAAAAAAGAAAAAAAAAAAAAAAGAAGAAACTAATGAGAACAAATGAGGCAGAAAGATTACACATTTCACACTGACACAAACAAACAGTCAATAAAAGTTTTTATTTCTTTCTGTGGGCAGCAGTGACCCCAACACTGGTCCTTGCTGCAGCAGAGCTTCAGAAACCTCCATTGTACATACACTGTATAGGGTTGTCCATTATGTTCAGTAGCTTGTGCAACATTCCTTCTAGATCTTGGGGCTCCACAGCAATCTCTCTGCAAGACAAATGTATTCATATGTCACAATGTATCCAAATTATTATTCAAAATGCTTTTCATAAACCACAAAATGAATTTTCCATGTTTGGTTTTAATTCAGGGGAAGGAAAGCCAGTCTGTTCTGAATGAGCTGAGTTGATTGTGAGGTTAATATAGAAAGATTTGAGCTATAAACCAATTAAAGCCTTGCAAATCAATAACAATATTTAAGACAGGCTCTCTGATGGGCAGGAAGCCAGCCTTATTTATCTTTGAGTGTCTGGCTCTATGCTGTGAACCAATGACTTGTGGAGGATATGTGACACCTTTCTGCACATGTTTAAGGACCTAAGCTTCCTCAAGAAGTTAAGTCTGATCTGCCCCTCCTTTTAAACAGCATCTGTGCTGCAACTTCATTCCAGTCTTTTGCCCGTCTAAACGCTCAGATGTCTGTATCTCTCAACCACCTTCATGTCTTCTGCAAGGAGGGAAATAGCTCAGCTTATTCCTGCTCTTCCAGAATCCTCTGTTTTGGTTTGTTCACATTAACATTCTAGATGAGGTAATTGTGTCCACGTCAATCCACAAAGTGGTCCACCAGTTCAAATTCCTCAAACTCTTGTACACCACTGAGACAACCCACAACAGCAGAGGCATCAGAGTATTTCTGGAGATGATGGTTGTACTGGACGTCTGAGGGGTAGTGAGCTAAGAGTAGTGGTAGTACACATCCCTGTGGAACTCATGTGCTGCTGACCAGCCACTCGGACACACGCCACTATCCCAAATGCATACAAAAACACACACAAACCTGATATTAATAGTCACAATGAACTCAAATGCAGCATATCAAATTACAATGCACACATCTAAAATGACTTACAGTAATAATTAAAAATTACATATCAACCTGTCCAAAAAAAAAGAAAAGAAAAGCTAATTATGTTCACAGACAGAGTTGTGACAGACCACCAACAGCTTGTTTCAGCGCTGGACCACAGTAACTGAAAGCACTCTCAAGCAGAAGAGCATCTAATTCTGGGAACAGCTAAAAGGTCTCTGTCTTATGACCTGAGATACTTGATCGAGTTATAAAACACTGTTGTCGTTGTTGTTGTTGTTGTTGTGATTGCATTTCTACTCTGCTCCCATGTATTTGGAAAAAAATAGAAAATAAAACTGAGACTAAAATGTAGATTTTTAGCTTTAAGTGTTTTCACAAAAAGTACCATTTAGGAATTTCGGTCATTTTCAGCAAAGAACCTCCATTTTCAGAGGCTCAAAAGAATTTGGAGAAATGACTGAAAAGAAGGTAAATGACCAGGTGCCATCCATTCCCTCTTTACATGGAGAGAAATGAAGCACATAAAAGGAGTTGATATCAGGTATTGAGTCTGTATTTGGCAGCTGTCTAACTGCAGCTACAGAGTCCAAGGAGAGCTCAGATGAATGAGGCCATCACCAAGCTAAAAACACCCCCAATTTATAAGCAAAATAGCAAAAGCCTTAGCTGAGGCCAAAATCAACAGCTTATTACATTATTTTAAAAAGAGAGAAAGCACTGTTGAGTTCAGCAACATTAAAAGGTATGGAAGACCAAGGAAGACAACAAAAATGAGCGACTGCATGATCCTTCCCTTGATGAAGAAAATCTGCTTCCCAACATCAACAGAACTCAAAAGTACTGTGGAGATCATGGATGCAGCCTTATCAAAATCTACACTCAAGCGATACCTGCATGAATGTAAATACAGAGTGTTTCCAGCAAGGTGCTAACCACTGGTTGCATTCAATAACAGGAAAGCTAAGTTAGACTTTGGCAGAAAAAAAAAAAAAAGCCTTGTGTGTTCCAAAGGTTGGCGTTTTGTACAGACAAAACAAGATACAGTAAATGTGCATCAGGACAATGTAAAGAGTGAATAATTTTGGAGAAGGAAAATCACACCTCAGGATAAATGCGCAGTGGTCTCCATTCATGATGTGACATGCTGACAGAAATAGCGAAACAAATTCTGAGTTCTCTGCTCATATTCAACTAAATGCTGTGTTTTGAGGGCAGTGCTTCACACCGCAGACAGATAATGACCCTAAATATTCTGCCAAAGCAGCTCAAGACCATTGAGTATTCTTGAGTCAATCACCTGAACTCAATCAAATATCACACTTTTCTCTTACTGAAGACCAAAGCGAAACTCAAACAAACAACAACTGAAGGTGGCTGCAATAAAGGTCTGGCAAAGAAAGCCACTTTTTTTTTTTTTATTACAATGATGTCAATTTGTCCAAATATTATTGAGCCCTTAAAAAAATTAGGAAATTGGGTTGAAATTGTCCGAGTGACTGTTTAAATAATACTGCAGCTTGTCCGACCTGGTAAATATGAAACAGATAATAATGAAAATTGTTACAAGTAAAATACTTGAAGTTGGTGTTTTCAATCATAAGATCAGAGAACCAAACTTGACAAATGCTTAGAGGTCGAGAAGTTTGTTTTCAAAGCAAGATAGCCCATCTTTTCACTTTAATTCTTACTTAAGTACAACAGGTTTTGTGTTTGAATTAAAAGAGGAAGCCAGGTTTGAATTTTAAAAGAATTTAAATGCATTTAAAATGTGCAGAAAACATAACTGAAACATCAGTAGTTAGGTCAGTTTTATTTTGTAGTTTAGGAAAAGCCAGCTCAGCTGCAGGCTACTGCCAAAGTGAACCTCTGAGTTTGTTTGGTTTTTTTGTTTTATTGTGAAACTAAGTGTGATATAGAGTTTAAACTAATAGCAGGGTTTTGTTTTTTTTTAATGATGGGTAGAAGGGATATGACGACAAAAGTGGCTAAACTCCTCATTCTCTCGGTCCACAGTGAGGTTGGACAATGTAACGGTATGCTCCCCCACCGCCTGCCCCGTCCCCAAATCAGTACACTGCAATGCCTGATGGGTAGTGAAGTCTTAACAGCGCTGAAGGAGGACGTGATACCGAGGAGTTACAGCTTCCTCTGGGAACTACCAGTACCAAGATGCTCGGCTCGGGATGGTTTCCGGTAAATGCCTGAAATGTTTGGACCGGCTGCTGGAAAGAGGGGGGAAAGTGTGAAGTGAGGAAATGACTGGGCTGCTATTTTTACACCGGGTGTAATTCATTTTAAAAAGGAAAGGAGGCGGCGGTTGAAGAGAGTGAGTCAGGAGGGATGAAAGAGCGCTGGCCACGGAGGAGAGAATGAGCCAGGTGAGTTTTGTTTTGTGGAGGGTTATTTTTTCTGCGGACAATAACCTGCAAGTTGGCCGCTGGGGAGCAAGCAGACATCACGAGGAAACTGCACTTTAGCAACAGATGCTGCGCATGAATGTGCCGGTCTCCTGCACATCCTGGATGCCACGGGGGTCATTGTTTTCCTGCGCCCTCTCTCTTTCTCTCTCGTTTTTTTTTTTTATTTGGGTGAAATCAAACCTGCCGTTTTAACTCCATTTTCACTGATGCGCTGCAGACGTTCACGCACAACAAAGGATGATCAGCAGGATGTAGGTGGTGTGTGTCGACGAATGCAGCCGGGTGAATGGGTTTGTAGCATCAACATAAAAAAAACAACAGATTTTAAGACAATGCTTGTCATATTACAAATACCATAAAAAATAAAAAAACGCAAGGATTTTGTAATCTATCTATCTATCTATCTATCTGTGTGCGTCTTGGTATGTATGTATGTATGTTTATATGCATGTGTGTGTGTGTGTGTGTGTGTATACATATATATTTGTGTGTGTAATTTTATATATAAAGTGCATAGTTTTCTAATGAATGAGTAGCTTGATTATATGTAATCATTTGTTGATTATATAAAAGAATAATATAGCTAAGTAATTAACATAGGCAAGATTACGCTGGTTATAGACTGACCAGCCATTTTATTAGGTATATTCTACTTGTACTGGGTTGGACCCTCTTCTGACTTCCATTATTCTAGGTGGTATAGATTCAACAAGATGTAGGAAGCATTCCTCAGAGATTGTGGTCCACATTGATTTATGGCAGCATACAGTTGCTACACATTTGCCTGCTGCACATCCATGATGAGAATGTCCTGTTCCACCACATATGAAATTGAGATCTGTTGACTGTGGAGACCATTAGAGGACAGTAAACTCATTATCATGTTCAAGAAGCCAGTTTGAGATGTGACATGGCGCATTGTCCTGCTGGAAGTAGTCACCAGAAGATGGGTACACTGGTCATAAAAGGATGTACATGGTCAGCAACAATATTCCGATAGGCTGTGGTGTTTAAACTTTGCGTGATTAGTAGTAAGAGGCCCAAAGTGTGCCAAGAAGATATCTCCCACCCCAACAGAATGAACCATTAATACAAGGCAGTATGGATCCATTCTTTCGTGTTGTTTATGCTAAATTCTTACCCTACCATCCGAATGTCATAGCTGAAATTGAGAATCAAGCTGTTTGTGTATGAAAATCCCAGTAGATTGGCAGTTTCTGAAATACTCAGACCATCTTGTTCAGTTCCTCGACTGACCACTAGCTCCAAAACAGGGCAAAACGTAATTCATCCCATATTAAAAATGTTGCAGCAGTTCCCCATGTTGCAGCAGAATTAAACATATTTAGTCTATGGGTCATGTGACCAGATAGTTTGTTCAGTATTTTATCAGACACCATTGGTGTACCTCTGCCCTTTTGGTATTGATGGATGGATGAACAAGTGTAGCTAATAAAGTGGCCAGTGAGTGAGGGCCGATCATTCTTTACTTTTCCAAGCCGCTATGTTGTCAGATTTCCAGCTAGCTCCTGCACTCGGTTGTAAAATATAAAGTGTTTGGGGGGTTTGTTTGTTTTTGTCATAAATCTCAAATTTCACAACAACTCAAAAACCCCACAACTTTTATCATGAAATTGAGGCTTTTTCTAGTAATTTTTTATTTATTTATTTAAAGGTACATTTTGCTGTTAAATGGTGACTTTCACAATGTCACAATTTTCTATTATACAGTCTCAAATTTTGCAAAAATTGCAACCTTTATCATGAATTGATACTAACAATTTTATTCTTGTAAAAGCACAAATTTCAAAAAGTTGACTTTTTGTAAAAAAAAAAAAAAAAAAAAGCAAATTTTGTTGTAAAATGGTAAATTCAAGTCATACAATCACAAATGTCTAAAATTTGTGGGTTTTTTAAAATTAAATTAATTTTGTTGTGGAATATCAACTTTTTGTAACATTTTTGTAACAGTTTTACAATTACAACAATTGTAAAATTGCAAATTTTCCTATAGTATAGTATATAATATATTTCTGTAGTATAAAGCTATAGTATTGTATAAATATATAGGCTACAATACGTATTTATATAGTATAAAACTTTTTGTCCCAAAATCACAAATTTGTGTTATAAGAAAAAAGAAAAAAATGACAAAAACCATGCGTTTTGGGCAAAAAGAGCTACGTTTGTTTTATAATCATTACTCATTTTTTGTCATAAACCAGCTGCTCTCCACTTCAGTTATTCCACTTTTTTGTCAGCGCTGAATCAAACGCATTTAAATTCTTTCTTTGCACGCTCTCCGTCTTGATTTTGACACATGTGCTCTAAAGAATTGCATTTTTAATGAAAGCTTGTACTCGATCTAACAATTTACAAATTTATAAAGTTATATTTAACTATAGTATAACTACTGTTATAGTAGGGAAACGCTGAAACATGATGATTCAAAACGTTAACAGCTCACGTGGAAGCTGGTTTTATTTTGAAGTGCGTGACCGGAAGCTGTGCTGGTCCCTGTGGTAACTTCACTCTGATCTCTCGTTCACTCAGCAGCATCTTTCTTCCACCGGCGCGAGATCCGCTCGCGGACGGAGAGAGCGCGAGGCAAGTCGTCTCCGAAAGCCCTCGCACGCGACTCCCTTTCGTGGTTCTGCCGCGAGTCACAAAATTTGATGTTTTTCACGCGCGAGAACGAGTCAACCACTCAGGTAATTTCAGTTTCGTCTTAGGAGATAAAAACAAACAAACCCAAACAACAACAACGGTTAAGTAAGTGTCTTATCTCGAGGATGCAGGTAGAAACCAGCGCTGCGTTTGGGTCTGTTTAGGATGTAGATTTTTGGGGCAAAAATAGAAGACGCGACGACTCAAATTTACATGGACAACTGCATCTGCATGACTCCAATATTTATAAGTGTAACTGAGAAACTGCAGTCTGGTGAAGCTGTAGGTATGTGAATTTCTTGTAGCCTGTTATGGGTCCAGTGCTTGTTTTTTTTTCTTCAAGGACATTATCAGACAAAAATAGCAGGACTGTGTAGTAAATTATTCTTATGTCAGTTTATGAGCAAGTGAAGGCTGGAAAAAAAAAGTGAAATATCTGCATCTCTTTTTACATTATTTCATCCAGTATGAAACTGGTACATCTATCACCGGATAGATCTACTAAAACCCTTCTACTGATGTGACCAGGTGGTTGTACTCCAATGCAGTAACATGCATTTCATCTGCCTGTAGCCTAATAGCTCCAGAACTTAATTTGCTCTTCCAAGGAAAGAAAAAAAGCTGCTTTATGTTGCAGCTCTCCCCACTTCCTATTGGATGTCCTTTTTTTAATGGGCCATTAAGAGGCAACCACGACAGTTAAACTGTCATCTGGACCAGATTGATTTGGTTAGACCACATGTGAGGCTGGGATTCCTTCGAAGCTCTCCACTAAATGTGTCCAATTCACCCCCACCCTCCTGCAGATGTCAGCCAATTGCAGAGAACAGAGATGGTCAGCCCAGCTTCGGGCCCTCAGAATGCACTGCTACACACATGCATACCGTCTTCATGCTTGCTGGGTGCTTCAGTCTAGTGTTGCATGGTGACAAGTTAGCTTCTGCTTCCCTACAGTGCTGCTTACATGGAGGTTGGAGGGACACTCAAGAGGAAAAGTTTAGCAAAGGCGAAGAGCATTTTGGGCTCCTTGTAAAAGTGGGCCACCGGTCCCTGCGGTGAGTGTAACTTTTCTGGGGCAGGCTCGGTGGTGGTGCTCACCCAGCAACCCACCCATCCATTTCAGAACGAGGTGTGCAAACTGTGTGGCGCACACACATTCTGCAGAAAGGACTGCAGCTTGACTTGCTGGTCTCTTTTTATGATGTGCAGATATATTACTGATGCGTATCGTTGTTGTCTGTCATTGTACTTCTGCTTTGTCTCTGTCTACCTGTCACACTTATTTACTGCTATGAAATGAGTTATTTACTTTATTTCTTGTTTCTGAGAGGGTTTTATGTCAGGAAATCAACAACAACCTTCATATGTGGGAGTAATGATTTTCTCCCTCGGACTTGGTGGCTTTTTGCACCCAAAAGCTGAGCCCTGGAGTGAGAAGCAAACTGCTATTTAAAGATGGCACAACCCAGCCAGCTGCTGCCGTTTCCGCTCTCTTCATAATTGAATCAGCGCTAGTGGAACGCGCCGGGGAGGGTGTGTGCATTCTGCAGAAGATTACACAGTGAGGACCTCCAGAAAGTCTGAAACGGTGTACTTTCACATACCTGATTGCCGCTTCTTACTTTTGGTGAGTGCATTTATGGAAGTCAGGAAGAGGATGAAATCTCATCTTGTGTCGTTGGATGGAAAGCTGTCAAACACAAGAAGGATGTGGGCTGTTGTCAGTTTTAAAACAAGGTGCTTCATCCTTGTTCTATAGATTTATAGTCAACTATAGAGTGAATAGTGATTCATGTGATGTGGAGGCAAAGCTGACTCGTGTTTTTCCAGAATAATTAAGCCCTAATTGGGAGCTTGTGTCATTAACTGATGGTGTGTGTTATGCCTTCTTCGATCTATTTGCCCTGGACTATCAACAGACTTGTGGTGGCTCTCAGGAACAGAGGTCTTGCACAGTTGAGACAGTCTTGTGACTTTCATATTGATCTGCTCTGCATGACGAAGGACAAGGAGAGGGTTAACGACTCAAAAGGGAACTAGGTCATCAACATCCTTTTTTTTTTTTTTATCTGCTCATCCTGCGACTGGCTGTGAAACGCAACTGTATTTAACCAGTTAAGTCTGTGTTTTTCTTTTTTTCAAAATCTGTTTTTTTAGTGGAAGTGTCAGAAAACTCTCAGTACGGATAGTTCTACCCCCTCACTGCTTTTAAACCACTTTTTTTCTTTTAGACCAGAGATATTTTCTCCTTCTGTGGAACATTCATCACTCTGCTTGATTATTTTGAGTCATCCAGCCAAAGCTGTGGCAGGCACTGGGTGGGAGTGTTAAAAAAAATCATCTTATACATGCACTGAAAGGGTTCTCCTCCAGTCTGTTTTGTGGCTATGAAAAGGATGATACTTTGCGTGATATGCTTTCAGACAAGATTAAAGGCTCGTTTGATGTCTTAGCGTCATTAACCTGGGCTTCTTCTTTAGACAGGGAAGCTCACCTTTCACCCTGCCAGTAAACCAACCAGAAGAGGAATAGAGAACAATGCCCAAAGGCAGAGTAGACCATATAGCTAGGGAGATTTTCAGAGTTAATTACAGATTCCACAAATGCCCACAGTGTGTGATTTGTAAAAAAAAATAAAATAAAACCAAAGAAACAAACATGCTAAATAAAAGAACGTTACTTTTGCAGATGGAGGTTTACTTCCTTTTATCAAATTAATCTTTGATTGCATTAATAGCCTTCTCAAAGATCATCATGTGCCAAGAGTCGAAGGGAGCTTGAGTCTCATCTCAATTTGAAAATAACATTATCCTTACAAGGCTGCAGTTGTGTTAGACCAGTAATTCACTTAAATGTAAGATGATATGGAGTGGCATTCGACCACCAGAATGTTGCTTTACAGTAGAATTTATCAGTAATGTTGGGAGAAAGACACTGGAGGAATCCTGTGGGCTCATTTAGGGTTGAGGCTGACTGGAATCCATGGCATTACAGCAATGTAATAGTACAGAATGGGTCTTCACTCCCTTGTGCTTTGATCCTGTTATATCTACTTCAGCAATTATGATTATTTTAATTTCATGTTTATTGGTTGCAATCTGTTTTACATTAGACACTTGATTACCAGAACTGAAGATGAACTAGCAACCCATTGTTGCTGAGATAAAAATGCACATGTGGACCAAACAGATCTTTGAGGATATAGGGATTGGATTGAGGCGGTTCTCTAAAGAAAACACCCTTTCAAGGGCTTTTTCTTTTGTTACACTCCAATAGGAAAGCTGGAGTAACTTAACAGCTAGAAGCTGCTGATTTACTGAGGTTTTTACACACAGCGATCTCGAGGGTTTACAGATGATGGTCCAGAAAAGAGAAAACATCCGGGGAGCAGCATTTCTCTGTGAAAATGCCTTGTTATTACCAGAGGTCAGAGGAGAAAGGCCAGACTTATTGGAGATGAAAGAAAGGCAGCCTTAATTGCAAAAGCCACTGGTACAGTACACTCGAGATATGCAGAAGATCATCTCTGACCGCACAAAATGTCAACCCTTGAAGCAGATGGGCTGCAGCTGCAGAAGACCACATGGGGTGCCACTCCTGTCATCTGAGAACCGGATGCTGAGGCTACAATTCCCATGGGCTAACCAAAATTGGATAATGGGAGATTGGAAAACATTACTGGTCTGATGGGTCTTGATTTCTCCTGCAACATTTGGATGACGGGTTCAGAATTTTACTGAAGACAACACGGCTCATCCTGCCTTTTATTTAAGGGTCAGGCTGTTGATGGACTAATGGTACTGGGGACATGCTGTTGGTACACTTCCAGCACATCAGTGGTACCAACAGGATCCCTTTTAGATTCCACAGCTTACCTGAATGTTGTTTCTCCTACTCCTTCATGACCACAGTGTAGCCGTCTTCTGAAAGGTACTGCCAGACGGGTAATGTGCCATCATGTACCGAAGCTCATCTCGTCTTAAACTGGTGTCTTGGACCTCACAATGGGATCATTGTGCTCAAATGGTTTCCACCGTCACTAGATCTCAGTCCAGTGGTGTTCCTTTGGGACATGGCAGAACAGAATACTTGTGTCATGGATGTCTTCCCACCAAATCTGCAGCAACTGTGTGGTGCTGTCATGTCAGTATGGACTAAGAATCTTTTTTTTTTTCATCTTTTTTCTTTAAAATTTCCCTTAGTTATCCTAAACAAGGGTTAGTCGTGTCTGTCCATCATAACATTGCTGTACAGTTATTGCAATAAATATTTTTAAATTCAAAACTGACCCTGTGATGAACTGGTGACTCTTGAATAGGATTTTGTTCCAGTTATGGAGAATGAATGAATGAATGAATGAATGAATGAATGAATGAATGCAAAATTGTAAAGGAACATAGATTATCAGCAGTGCAACATATGTAAATATACAGGGAGCCTCAGCTGAATTCTCGGTGCGTAAAGTCCAGAAACCACAAGCACGGCATGTAAAACTGTCATGCCAGCTGAATTCCTCTAGCTACATGCCAAGAGCTTATCTCAGTCAGTTCATCAGTGGACACTTCCTCTGTGATCGGGTTAGTCCAAGTTTCTGCTTTGGAAAAATGATCAATAAGTTCTTGCCTGCAATTAAGATCAGTCTCTTCCTGAAAGCATATGGACCTTCGTGAAGAGGCTGTTGGGACAACTGGAATGTGCACAGATTCTTGCAAAACTAGAAGAGTATATTCAGTTCCTAAATGATATAATGAAAAGGACTGATGATGTTTCAAAAAAAAGTAACCATGCCTGTCTCCCAACATTTTGTGAGCGAGTGAGTTGCTGTCATCAGTTTCTTGATTTCTCTACATTTATTTAGCATAAAAGGCTGGTCAGGAGAGAAAACAATAATGTTTTATACTTGTATGCTTGTAATTTAATAGATCCATGTTTTTTAATCCATTGAGTTGTTATTTTTAAAACTTTACGCTGTCTGTTTTTTGTGTTTATGACTAATTGTAATATTTTTTCTTTTTCTTTTTCAGGGGGTTTAAGATGGGTGCAGTTGCCAACATCATTATGCAGGGGACCTGAAAAATACACAGCTATACTGCTGCTGAGGACCTCTACCACCCCACCCATGACTTTCTCAAATGTAAGTCTTCACCTGTATATATTTACACAAAGACATTATCAGTTCATCTGAAGTCATTCACAAGATTAAACAAACTAAATGGTTAAAAAAGAGTATTGGAAGTGGAAGCTACAGCCCTCCTGAGACTTTGAACAGAATGAAGCAGGTAGAGAAATAAATATTGAATAGCCATGCAGTTGTGGAGAGTAGTGTTTTGTCAGTAATGTAAAGGAAAAGCCTGTTTTGAACCAGCAAATTGGACTTCATAACAAAAGTAATGATATTGTTGGATTAAAATAGTTGAATATTTCTCCTAAATGAAATTTAGAAGGAAGGCTGATGCACACCTCAAAAAACAGTCTGCAGGTGCGTAGGTCCAAAATAGCAAGGCAAAAAGGATATCTTTCATAATTAATCAAAGAAAGGACCCAATGTCTGTCCTGATGAAGGTCTGAAGGGACTGAAATGTTGATCAATAAATTAGCTGATTTCTTTGTAAGTCCTACAGTGTGCGGGTCCTTTCTTTGATTAATTATCAAAGATATCCTTTTCCCCTAAATGAAGCTTAAAACTACGTTGGCAATTGGATTCTATCAAAGCAAGCCATACATACAATAACAAGAAAGAAAGCTGTTTTCTGGATTAAACAGCATAAAATGTGATCTGATCAACATTTAAGTCACAATACTAGACAAACTCAGTGTTCCCAAGATCATAACAGGCAGTTATAGTTATTGCGACTTCATTGAACAAACCCATTAAGCATTCATAGTTCTGGCAGAAGGAGTAAGTGAACCCTCCGAGTTAATAACTGGTCAAAGGTCCTTCGGCAGCAGTGGCTTAAACCAAGCACCTTAAATAGCTCTGGATCAGATCTGTAAAATGTTATAGAAGGAATTTTGAGCATTTGCTTTAATAGCTCTATTTCAGTTCAGATACACTGTCTGGCTCTGACTGGGCCACTCCAAAATGAGAAATTTTCTTTTTCTGAAGCCATTCTGTGTTGGATTTACATTGATAGACATTGTGTATTCTACTAAGCTTCAGCAGGCGGACAGATACCTAGGATATTTTGGTATTTTTGGCAATTCATCATCCATTTGGTGATAGCAAGTGGTCCAGGCCCTGAGGGAGTGAAGCAAACCGAAATCTGGGCGCCCACATCTAGTAAGAGCAGCCACAGTACTAAACTGCCTCCATTTATAGACAGTTTGCATAACTGTTGACTGATGGATATCGGAACACTTTGAGATGACTTTGTGTCCCTTTCCAGTCTCACACAGATCGGCTGCTCTTGATCGTATGCTTTCAGAGATCTTTTTGCAAGGCTGAGGGGTTCACATGTGCAGATGCTTCTGAGGAGCAGCAAACTGAAAATAGACGAGATTCTTTTGTAATTCAAAGTACTTCTAAACCACACCTCTAAATTCATTTAGTTAGTAAGGATTTCAGGTCTGCAAACTACTGACTCCTATTGGCTTTTTTTTTTTTTTAATTACACAAGTCTATGATTTTGCTTACTTTTTTACCCAAAATGTTATTGTTTAATGGGCGCTCAATAAAGACACGGGAAGTGACAGTTGTTTGTGTTTTCATCTTAAGTGCAGAACGAGGGTCAGATTACCAAAATGACTGACTTTTATCTTAACCAGAGGAAAGTAAAGATGAAGAAGATTTTTTTTTCCTCTTTTACTGCTTTTAATGCATCTCAGAGTTGGTTGTGTATTCAAGTAAAAATATTTAGTTCTTTCTTTTTTTTGTTTGTTTGTTTTTTTGAGTAGCGCTATTAGGAATGTACAATATATGCAAGCTCATGGATCCCAAACAAGTCTTGATTGTGTTCATAGTTTAAGGAAAAGAAATTCTAAAAATACACTCAGTTTGCATCATAAACTGGTGTTGATTCTCAAACTCTTGTTTTTCAGGAACTGGTGATTGGCATGCTTCAAACTCTGTAATGGAAAATCGTGGTGAGTACTGAGTGAGTTGTCGTGGTTTCGTAAGTGCAGTGGTAAAGCTGTGGAGAAGGGCCTAGATCCGCTCTTCTCGCTTAGCAACCACAGTGTTTATGAGAATTGTCTAGCTCCTGCACATTTTATGAGCTACTCACAGCTAGCATTGTACATCCTTTCAGCATCAGGGTCCAAATAAAAAATGGTTTCCCCTCCCAAGCATTGGTTTTTCAGGGTTCTCCCTGGTTTACATAGAACGCTGTGTTTTATTTGAACAAGACTCAGCTATTAAGTATTGTTGTATTCGGATGTATGTGGATTAAAATGAGTAGCTTTTTGCCTCCAAGTGTTAACCACTTTTATGTTGGTTCTTCCCTTTCTGATAATCATAGCAGGTGCAGGAAAAGGAAGCACTCGACTTGTTTATATGCACTGGTGGCATTTGATTGACAGTTTAGAATGCTTCCCTTATGGTTTTCTGTCAGGTGAGTTGTTTTTGTGTTAAAGTTATAGTTTGATATTTAGTAAAACAGACTTGCGTTCCTACTGAGATCTTTCATCCTGCCCATATTTTGCATATTACAGGGATTGATTGATTATGTCATTAATTGTAATCAGTAGATCATATATTGAATGAACTGTCATTAAAAGTTACTTTTTGAAAGTAAAAACTGATAACTTTAGGCTACTTTGAAACTGTATTGATAACCCTTAGCTGAGAGTTAAGTTGAAAGGACTGTGTAGGAGGAAGAGCATGTACATGCAGGACCCCTAGTGTTGAGATTCAGCCTGAACCTTTAAGATGCTGGATGTTGGACTGTCTTGGTTGAACTCCTGTGCATCATTGGTTGGAGGCAGTGTCTTTGGATTGACACATTGGAATTGTGTTGCCAGGGGCAGAACCTTTCCACTTTGGGTGGAGCAAAGCAAAGATGCTTAAGACTGCTGCTTTGCTGTTTGCAAATGATGTGGTCCTTTTAGCTTCCTTAAGTGGAGGAAATGGATCTGCATTCCAGTCTATGACTTATAATAATCTTGACTGAACTGTGGGTAGTGACCACAGAAAGAATACGAATCCCAAAGAGGAGAGCTTTCTCCAAAAGGTGGCTGGGCCGAAGCCTAGGAACAGGGTGAGGATCTCATTCATCCGGGACGGGTCTTAGAATTGAGACTCTACTTTATGTCGGAAGGAACCAATTTAGGCGGTTTAGGTATTTGGTTAGGATGCATCCTAAACCCGTTTTAAGGGAGGTTTTTGAATATTTCCCATCAGAACGAGGCTTCTGGGCAGACCCAGGAATGGCTATAGAGGTTACATTTCTGGGAACGCCTTGGTGTCTCCCCAGTAGAGCTAGAAGAGATGGCTGGGGGGAGGGAGGCCTGGGGATCTGTGCTCAAGCTGTTGCCCAGCGACCCAGTCCATTACATCTATTCCCCCTTTGAAGCTCAAACAGTTTCAGCAATACCTTATATGCAATTAACAGCATCGATTGTAGAAGCACCCCAACCACTTTGACTGTTGTTGCATTTAAGGATAGCTCTTTTTATTTGCTTGTTTTGGCATGGTTTTTAAGATTTTAGGGATGGCATTTATCTCTCTATGGTTTTAGATTCAATAATGCATGATTTATTATTTTACATACAGTATCGTCATAACTTGTGTTAAATTTACATCAATTTTTTTCCCTCCACAAACGCTTTGTAAAGTATAAGTACAACACAAATAAGAACAAAAAAGAAATATATATGTATATATAGATGTGTGTGTGTGTGTGTGTGTGTGTGTGTGTATATATGTATATATAAACTAAAATATATGATTAATAAATGTATATAAAATATACATTT
>JBAMYA010101360.1:0-20396 GCA_037176975.1 Arrhamphus sclerolepis | reverse complement strand
GGTGTACCCCTGCCTTTCGCCTGAAGTAAGCTGGGATAGGCTCCAGCAGACCCCCGTGACCCTGCACAGGAAATAGCCGGTATAGATAATGGATGGATGGATTGATAAAGCACATTTTAACAGAGCACGGGAGCGCTCCAGACAGAACGAACAACAGTCTCAACCATGATTTACTGTCTAAAAGAAGGAACTATAGTACACAATAAAATCATAAATGAATAACAATATCACACATGAAAAAAATTTTTCCAGTCAGAACCATGTAGTTAGATTTTTGTGATTGGACTGTTGCAGGTGTCCTGGTGTCTAGTGGAAAGACTGTGAGAGTACAAATGAATAAGTTCTGTTAGATGTCAGACGTGGCTACATATGATCATGGGGGTTAAGGACAAACCCAAGATATTTCAGTTTCATAAAATGAATAGCAATGATCATGAATAAATTTATTATCTAACCTACTGAAAATTTTCCAGGTTCCTTAAATTGCTTCATATGTACAAACCGGATTCCAAAAAGGTTGGAACACACTATGCAAATTGTGAATAAAAACTGAATACAAAGATGTGGAGATGGCACATGTCAATATTTTATGCTGAACAAAATGTAGATGACAAATCAAAAGTCAAATTCAAGAACATGTATAATTTTAAAGGAAAAATATGTTGATTCAAAATTTCACAGTGTCAACCAATCCCAAAAAAGTTGGGACAAGGAGCAATAAGAGGCTGGAAAAAGTCAGTTGCAAACAGCTGGAAGACCAACTGACACTAATTAGGTCAATTGGCAACATGATTGGGTATAAAAAGTGCTTCTCAGATTGGCAGTGTCTCTCAGAAGCCAAGATGGGTAGAGGATCACCAACGCCCATAATGTTTCGCAAAAAGATAGTGGAGCAATATCAGAAAGGTGTTACCCAGCGAAAAATTGCAAAGACTTTGACGTTATCATCATCAACTGTGCATAACATCATCCGAAGATTCAGGGAATCTGGAACAATCTCTGTGTGTAAAGGTCAAGGCTGGAAAACCATACTGGATGCCCGTGATCTCCGGGTCCTTAAACGACACTGCATCACAAACAGGAATGCTACTGTAAAGGAAATCACAGAATGGGCTCAGGAATACTTCCAGAAACCATTGTCAGTGAACACAATCCAGCGTGCCATCCGCCGTTGCCAGCTGAAACTCTATGGGCATGGGCAGCTTGCACATCTGGAAAGGCACCATCAATGCAGAAAAATATATTCAGGTTCTGGAACAACATATGCTCCCACCCAGACGTCGTCTCTTTCAGGGAAGACCCTGCATTTTTCAACAAGATAATGCCAGACCACATTCTGCATCAATCACAACATCATGGCTGCGTAGGAGAAGGATCCGGGTACTGAAATGGCCAGCCAGCAGTCCAGATCTTTCACCTATAGAGAACATTTGGCACATCATTAAGAGGAAGGTCCGACAAAGAAGGCCCAAGACGACTGAACAGTTCGAGGCCTGTATTAGACAAGAATGGGAGAACATTCCAACTTGAGAAACTGGTCTCCTCAGTCCTCAGACGTCTGTTGAGTGTTGTAAGAAGAAGGGGGGATGCCACACAGTGGTAAAAATGGCCTTGTCACAATTTTTGGGGGATTTGGTGACACTGACATTTTGAATGGACATATTTTTCCCTTAAAATCATACATTTTTTTCAGTTTAAACTTTTGATCTGTGATTTATGTTCTATTCTGAATAAAATATTAGAAGTTGGCACCTCCACATCATTACATTCAGTTTTTATTCACAATTTGTAAAGTGTCCCAACTTTTTTGGAATCCGGTTTGTATTTAATAGTACTTTTAAAGTATAATAAAATACTTTTAAAGACAAAATTGGCTTGATTTAAGTGCAAAAAGAACAGTTGATTTTTCTATTTACTGGGCTGAAAGAGAGATTCAGGACATTATCTACAAAAGGTTGTAAAATACAACAATATAAATGATATTTTGTACACCACTATACTAAGAGGAGAGGCAATCTACAGAAATAATTTGAGTCATTCAGCAGTAAGAAAACCCTGTCAGTTACAAGCCAATGTTTGCTGAAATAAACACTTTACGTGAGTGACTAATGCTTTTCTATCAGCAGAGTGTGTGCTCAGCCTGGTAGAAAGACTGCAAACACTGAATGAAATAATTTGTTGTATACACTGTTTAGATAGGATGGCCCTCCTCCACCTCTCCTCTGCTCCCCTCACTTCCCTGTTTTCCTCGCTGGAGACGGCTAAGTGCTCCTAATCAGCAATCATTTGAAAGGTCATGAATGAGATGCCTGCGGGAGAGGCTGCGGGCTGCAAGCTAACAGTTTGTCTCAGTTCAATGGTGCACTGAACCCACACTTTCTGTGCTGTAATTTGGCTTGATAAATCCTTCACTTCATTGTTCTTTTTTTTTAATCCCTGTAACTCTGTTATGACCCTGTTTCATGATTCTTGTAATGCACTCCAAACACAAGAGGAAGAACCATTCTTCTCATCCTCTCATTATGACAGGACTCCATCTTCAAAGTGCTTAAAATCATTTTAGCTACTTCAGTTTTAGTGTCTAGGTATTCTTAATGTCATCACATCAGCTTAGGTTATGGACCGTTGTCCTTGTTATAAAAAACTTTAATGATGTAAGCGTCAACAGTGCTAAGCGATAACGTTCTGTAACAGAAAGCAAGCATCCTTCGGCTGTGTCCCCACTACAAAAATTGTATGTTATGACCTACTGATTATGCTGTATGCTGTCAAGAGAGAGAAACAAACAAACAAACAAAAAAACAATAACACCCCCCTCAAAAAAAACAAAAAAAACAATACAACAAAAACAAAACAAAACAAGAGTGAATTGCTTAACAAAATTTGTGAAAAATGTCTAGAGTTAGTTATGAAGCTGGAACAGTCCCAATATTCACAAATGTGCAGGACAATTTTCAAATACACAGGTCAAGATTGACACATGTATTGCAGATCATTCTGTGTTAAAAACAAAAAGACATTTGTGAGTTGAGGCAAGTCAGGGGAGTCTCAAAATTCATACACAAATATAGCCAAGTGCAACTCCAACATCCCCATTAAGTTGGTAATCTTTGTAAATTGATTAATTTATTTGCAAATCAAAATCAACATGTCAAAAGTGAGATATTTGATTATTTTGTGAAATAAAAAAATTGCTCATTTTGAATAGGAAAGCAGCAACACATCTCTCAAAACACTGGGCCATAACTTATCAGTTCTAATGAATGTTAGAACTGAAGTGAATTGATAAAGCTTAAAGCTCCACCAACTTGTTCAAAATAGTTATTTTTAGTACTGGGCAATGATTACATTTTTTAATCACGATAATTGCATGACTTCCTGGTTTAACCGCGATTAATCGCAAAAATACGGACAAACATGATCAAAATTCAATAATTACTTCAAAAGTAGTATTTACATTACATGTAATTGAAATGGATACTGTAGCAGAGAGGAATAACATTGTAGGAGAGACAAAAAGTGGTTAAACACCCAAAAATATATTTAGAACTACAAATCAAATTTCTTTCTGCTCATTCTTCTTTTTTTTTTTTCCATTGAAGAAGGCCTCCACTTATGACTTAAATGCTTTGTCTTTATCCACATTACATTAATTAATTTTATCCTGTATTGTTAAATTTTAGAAGACCTAATTTAATCAAAATATTATTGTGTGGGGTAGAATTACTAACTTCTCCTTTATCCGGGCTTGGAAAAAATATCACCAAAGAGACCCAAAACAGACACTTTGGCAGAGTAAGTCTCTGACTGCAGCTGGGAGTGCTGGGAGGCTGCTGAGACTGATCACCTCCCAGTGCTTTGAAATGCGGAGGGGCTCACGGCAGCACCCGCTGCTCATGCATGAGTGGCGGAAACCTGGCTATCATTGTAGTCTATGGAGATGGACGCAGATGCTACATGTACCGCGTATATCTGAATGCACTGTAACTGGGGGCATCCCAAGGCGTTCACAGGCCAGCTGAGTGACAGCGTGTCCTGGGTCTTCCCCGGGGTGTCCTCCTGGTGGGACGTGTCTGGAACACCTCCCCAGGAAGGTGTCCAGGAGGTATCCTAACCCGGTACCCGGGCCACCTCATCTGGCTCCTCATGATGCGAAGGAGCAGCGGTTCTACTCTACTTGGGGCAGGACTTCACCCACGAACCAGAGAGGACACTCCACCCTTTTCTGTCTGAGGACTATGGTCTGAGATTTGGAGTTGCGGATTCTCATATCAGCAGCTTCACAATTGGCTGAATCACTCCAACAAGAGCTGGAGGTCACGGCTCAATGAAGCCAGCAGAACCACATCATCTGCAAAAAGCAGAGACTCGATCCTGAGGTCACCAAGCCAGATCCCCTCAACACCTCGGCTGCGCCTAGAAATTCTGTCAATAAAAGTAATGAACAAAATTGGTGACAAAGGGCAGCCTTGGCGGAGTCCATCTCTCACCAGAAACTAATCCAACTTACTGCTGGTAATGTTGGTCCACAGTTCCACAACAAAAACCACACTGCTCCTCTTCAATTCGAGATTCGACTATCCAACAGACCCTCCTCTCCAGGACCCCTGAACAGACTTTCTCAGGGAGGCTGAGGAGTGTGATCCCTCGATAGTTGGAACACACCCTCAGGTCCCCCTTTATAAAGAGGGGGACCACCGGGCAACTTGTAAACTACCTTGGCAACCTTAGCCCCAGAGATAGGAGAGCCCACCCCTGAAACCCCAGACTCTTCTTCCTTATCAGAAGATGTGTCATCGGGATTGAAGAGGTCTTCGAAGTATTCCCTCCACCGATCCACAACGTCCTGAGTCAAGGTCAACAGTTTCCCACCCCCACTGTACACAGTGTTGATGAGACACTGCCTCCCCCCTCCTGATATGGTGGACCAGAATCTCTTTAAAGCTGTTCGGAAGTCCTTCTCCATGCATGAACACCATTTTGTTTTGTTTTTCAAACCCATGGCTACAAGTGCTCATGTGTTGCTGCCCCTTGATGCCATCAGAAATGTGCGGAGCTGTCTGATGTTTTGTTGTTGTTATTGTTGGTGTTTTAGCTTTCCTCTGCTGTGGAAAAGAACAGAAGACATAGTGGGCAAGGGCCTGCTTTGTGGTGGAGTGAAACAAAATGTTGATATAATACATTATTCAGTGCAGCTATTGTCTGTGGTTTTCACCTGCATTTCTTTGTTCTTCAAAACAGATGAAACAGACACGTGAGACAGACAAATTAAACACAGCATTTTATTTTCTTGGTTTTAATATGATATTTTTTTAATTTATTTAGACCAGCTGTTTTTCTACTTTTTTCTAATTGATTTTTAATTTTAAATTTTTTAAATTGTATGGTAGTTTAAGGTAATTTTGAAATTGTTGGCAGCAATGTGCCTCACAACTATTGGGCACAAGGTGATGTTTGCCGCTGTGCAGTTTTACCTTTTAATATAAATTCTGGGAACTGAGGATGCGACTTTGTAGAGTTTTGTCTGATATGAGATTCGAGCAGCTTAAAAGTCCCAGCTGTCTTTTGAATTTGTTTGTTCATTTCATTAAGTTTTTCATTTCAAATTTTTTCAATTGCTGAAATGTCTAGAAAAATGCAAGGTCTTACCTAACAAGCATTGTCTGAATGGGAGCATATGGTGCTGTAAAAACTATGTATGTATGCAATGGGGAACTGATATTTCCTTTCTACATAAATTGGCTATTCTACAGGCAAGAATGCATCCCCATGCTCCCAGAGATGCAGGCTGTTGAGCTAATAGCAAGCCTCCCCTTTAGTCCAGTTGATGCAGCCCCCATGGTTTTCAAAACATATTCAAATTCTGTTTCATCTGACCACAGGACAGCTTTCTGCTTTGTCTCATTTTTTAATGATCTATGGGCCCAGAGAAGATGATGATGTTTCTGCATATTGTACATATGTGGCCTCTTCTCTGCATGACACAGTTTTAACATGCATTTGTTGATAATACGGTAAACTGTGTTCCAAAACTGTGTGATTTCTGGAAGTGTTCCTAAGAGAGATTCATGCCCACTTTTTATATGGTGTCACATGATTGTCTTTTTTATTATTATTATTTTATTTATCTACATAAATACAGCATAGCATAGTTGACTTTGTGCTAAGAGACTTCTTTGGATTCTCTAAATCTTTTCATATTACAGTATATAGTGTAGATGATGAGATATTCAACGTGAAACATTTTTACACTGAGGAACATTTTTTCTGAAATTGTTCCATAATACTCACACACATATATATGTATATACACACATACATATGCACATATCTATATATATATGTATATGTGTGTGTGTGTGTGTGTGTGTGCATAACATAACAAATATTTACAATGTTTAAAAAATATTTGTGTTGACCTGATTTTAAAGATTTATGAGATCAGGTTCACCTGTGCCACAAGAACCCCAAAGTGACTAAGATCTGTCATGCAGAAGCAATATTAACTGCAGCTCACTTGATATGAAGCGGACAAGAGATGATCGTATGATTTCACACCATGGGCTGCCACCTATTTCTGCATTCCTCTGGTATCTTGACAGGGCATTTTTTTATTCCCATTTTCATGTCTACATGTCAACGTTCACACATCCTAATGAGGTAAGGACATTGCCTTTCCTGCATTACAGAGGAGCAAATTAGTGCTGATCATTCCGCGTTTCTTTTTCTAAGATTAGAAGAGACCATTTTCAGTCCTTAACAAACTGGCTACACACTTGGTTTTCTGAGACCCTTACCAAAAGAAGAGAGCCCTGTATATGAAGCCCAAGAAGCAAAGTTTTCCCATTGTGTGTTGTTGGGTAAAGCAAATGAAGAACTAATTTCTGTGGTGACGATAAGCATTCATAATTTCCATTGAGGAAAGGAAGTGGATGTTAACTGTGCCACTGAAGGAATAATGGACCCTGAAGTGGTCAAGACTGTGTCCTCAGATGAGTGTAGAGCATAACACTCTTAACTTTTTCAACGCTATGAGAACATTGTCTTGATACTCATTGTACTGTGGGTTGCACTGTTTAATGTGGACACCACTTATTTTTGCAAAAGTAACCTAACCATCACTAAAAGGTTTGTCTGGCGATTCTAGGTCCCAGAGGGCATTCAGACTGCATTTATGGTTCTCTCCCACATTCTTTAAATAGGAATCTGCTTGTTAGGATGAAAAATGTGCCCTGGGGCATTACAACAATTCCAACTTTATAAAGACCAATTATTGGTATGGAGCAGCTTCCTGAATTTCAGATGTTGCTCGGCAACATTACATTGATGGGAGGACTGAACCACAATAACACCAAACATAATATGAGTTAATAAAGGAGCTTAAGAATTTTAATAGACTGCTTTGGCAATTCTGCTCTGATCACAGTCTTTATAGTAACATTAAGATTTGAGTCTTTTAGCTAAATCTTCTTTACTTACTTTGATTATCCAAGACTTTGAAACTTTTGTACACCTCGTAGAAATTTGTTGATCACTTTTTCAGAACGCTGTGAACTTGTGCAATTAAACTGCCTTGTGATCATATGTAGAGTGATGTAAGATGCACACAGTGAACAGAAAGGTGCTGTAACAGATGGCAGATGCCAGATTTACTCAGGCATCTTGCAACCACAATGATGCTTCCAGTAGAGATACGACAGTGTCCATCTGATATCGAAAACCAGAGCACGGCTGCTGATGCATTCTGGGGCTGCCATTTGTTGGGCTTATATATTTATGCAGCTTGTTCTCATATCTATTATTACTAGTGTTGCTTGTATGTAAGTGTATCTATAAAACATGACTGTGAATGCTGCTAAGACAACATTTGTGCATGTGGTTATGTTTCTCTCTGACTTATTATACCACCAGCAGGGAATAACATGCAGATAAACCTTACTTAAAATGTAATCTATATTTGCCAAAAATGCAATGATCCCCATTTCCTCTTCTTGAAGTATTCACCTTACTGAACACATTTCTTTTTTTTTTTGCAAACTCGCCTAGTGATCTGTCTTTGCAACTGTGGAGGGAAAAAAAAAAAAAACTCTGGATGCTTCTAACGACCCTCAGTCCTGCTTCTCATTATTCCTGCTCCTCCATGTGGCAAGCACAGCCGGGCCTGCAGCTTTGCAAACAGTCGCTCATATGCTGCTTCTGCTATGGTTCATCTGTGTCTGACACTGTACAAATAGATCACTATTCATTATTTCACATTGCTTACAGTAAACACATTCTGAGCCAGCCGCACGGTTTAACTCAGCTCTCAACTCAACTTTATTTATAAAGCACTTTACAAGCGCAAGTAAAAAAAAAGCAAAAACAAAAAAAAAAACACTAAAAATTAAAAAATGTGGAAAAGAAGAAGAAGAAGAAGAAAAGCTTAATGTATCAAATTGAAAGATTAACTCTAACAAAACTAATTTGCATCTGAAAATTGCATAAAAATCTAGATAAAATAGAATCAAAAGTCAAAATAAAGTGGGGTTTAAAGTAACCATGTTACAATATTTTATACATAAATAAAGTTTCATGGTTAAATATAGCATTTAAAAATGAAAACGTTATACATAAGAGAAGCCTGAAAACTAAATGTAACCCTGGATATTCTTGAAACCACAAAATATGCCTGCATTCTGTAAGCAAGCAGTTTTTGGCCAATGAGGGCTTAGTATCTGAAAAGATGTTGGCTTGCGGGAGTATGAGATAGATACTGAAGCAATACACAAAAAAAAACAAAAAAACAAACAAACAAATGAAGCAAAAAACCATACACACTTCATTAATATAAAAGCAAAGACTATTACCATTTAAAATGATACATGAATTAATCATAAAACATGAAAAATAACTTTACTGGTCGAGAAGTAAATTGTTACAATATTTGAAAAAAAAACATGGAAATGAATAATACATATACATGAAGTTGGTAGGAATTATTGACACAATGACAAAGCTGCACATTGCAACAACCTTTTAATTAATCAATCAGAATTTACCTACTTATAGCACTTTACAATAACCAGCTGGCTTTACAGTGCTTTACACCAAATAGCAAATAAAATCAAAAGAACAGTTAGATGATAACAAAGAAATCACAAATACAATCAGGTTATGGCCATAAATAAAATCAAGCCCTTAACATGGGTCTTGTCATGAGGAAACTGAACTTATTGGAGTGGACAACCCAATGACGCTACATTATACTGGGGCAGACACCGAACCAGATTCAATTACTGACCACATGATCACTCATTTTTCTAATGTCTTTCTTTTGTGTCGCCACAACACACACTGCTGGACTCTATTCAAATGAAGAAGGAAGCTGAGCTACAAATCAGTTTGATAATGAGTACATCCATGTAAAGAAGTCAACAATGTTTTTTAAGACTAAATACAATAAGAAATCCCAGAGATAGTTCAGAAAAATAACTTTTTGTAATATATATATATATATATATATATGTATACTTCTGAGCAGAGGCCAGTCGCCAGTCGTTTTGCCACCACGATCTCTCACTGGTGACCAATAGTTCAATTAAACAGGTGGCAAAAGAAAATCTCAATTTGTCACAGTTTTATAGATGTTGAAGTGTGAAATGGTATGATGCAAGTAACTAGGCTACTCCACAGCAAATGGACTACAGTCTCTGCAGTACTCTCTTCAGCATCTCCCACAGAAAGGCTGGGAGCCCTTGATCTTTGCCTGGCAAGACAGCATAGCTCTTCTAAAAACACAACAGGGTCAGAGCATCTAAATCTTGGAACCAGGTTTCAAGCAGTTTTCTTGACCCTGGCAGCAAACTGAGAGGTGTGATGTTGGCACAACACTCACAACTGAGCCTTTCTCACCTCCTAGCATTGACTTGAAGAGTCAAAGTCACTCTTGTCCTTCTGCTGAAAATCGATGTTTTCTTTCCCCTTCACAAAAGGAAACATTTTGCAGTGGCGGGCAGACAGCATGAGTGCAGCAATACAGTCCATGTCCGTGAGTGCTGAAATGAAACTGCTTACTGCCTGTAGAGACATGCAGGCTGTCCAGCAGTCCTGCGCTGGTGGTTTTGTTCAAAATGCTGACCAACCGTTCTGTGTATTTTCACAGATGTTAACCCTTTATGCACATGTTTTCCTCCTGTTTTGGGCTGTGACTCAGGTAGTGAAGGGTTTAACTTCCTGTTTTATTTGGACAGTTTCTCTGTTTTGTTCTGCTTTACTTCCCCGGATTGCCAAATCTCCCTAAACATTTCCACATATATTGTCTTGTCTTTCTCTCCCTCTTTGCTCCTTATGTCATGTGTATTCCTGTTTCTTTCAGGTTCTGTTTTGTTTTTTGCTTTGTTTTGTTGGTTGATTTGGTGTTATTTATATTTTAGGTTCTCCCCAGGCAGCTTTTTAAAAATTCTTTATTTATTTTTCATTAAATACATTGTGGATTACTCCTGCTTCCCTCGGCTCCTGTAGTTGGGTACCTGACAGTATATATAGTCAAAACTGGCACATGGACGATTCATTAGAGTATGGAGACTAAAAATGTAGGATGTGTAAGCTTCAAACTGTTGTGGAGCACAGTGAGTGCCTCATGACTGAAGGCACAGATCCAATTATCACTGTTTATTCTAATGATAAGCTCATTCATGCAGTGAAACAAAGAGAGGAAAAAATAGAAAGAAAATTTCTTTCCTGATTTATGCCTGTTGTTACAAAGTCCCATCTTCTCTCTGATTAGTCTACATCTTGCATAGCCCCTGAGCTCTAATTATATGCTTTCAGCACCCCACACCTGCACAACAAGCAATACTGAAAGAACCCATCACCATACTTGCATGAAGAGCTCTTGATTTGAGACTACTTTATCTTTCTGACAAAGAAAACACACGGCTTTCAATAATGGTCATTCACCATGTGAACAACTTGTCATACACCAAACTTTAGTGTCACAGACTAATGCATCACAGCTGTGCTTAGCGGGCTCTCTGTTCAGCTTGAAGCTATACTTCGATAGTTTATGAGGTGAGAAATTACTGACTCAAGATTTCAAACTTCAAGTAATAAATTAGTGCTGACTCTAGAATAATTGATAGTAACTCAAATATGAACTGATTAAAAGTGGAACCAGGTCGATATCATTATGTTCGTGTGTGATCCCCTCCATCAAAGAAAATGTACCATAAACATCTCAAATGATCAGATTCCATAGTTTAAACTATGCTGCAGAACCTGCAAACAATCAATGTGAGATTTCAGTCAGATTAAAATTAAAGAGTGGGACTGTGTTGTTCATGCACCAGCACACTACTATTAGGTGATGGGCCAACTGAGCAGGGTTTCAACAACAATGAATTAGTCACTCAAGTGTGAGCAGGGCATTCACGTCTAGCAGTGAAAGTAGGGTAGATGTCCAAATTTGTTGATTGTGAGGTAAACACAACTATAACTGGCATGCAATGCTGACAAATTTTACAATGCATTGCCAAATCTATAGTATGGAAACCATTTGGACAATATGAGGTAAGTAAAGAAGGACCAATGACGTAAAGTCTACAGAGCGTCAGATACTCTAAGTTAACTCACCTGGTGAGACCTCATAGATTACTGGGTGCCAATACAGCTAACACAAGCTAAACTGACATCAACACACAGGATAAAGACACAAATATTGAAAACATTTTCCAACCAAGACTCAGCCTTAACTCAAAAAAGTCTGTACAAAACAACTAACATCATAAACCGCCTCAGACATGTTGAACCTTTATTGTAATATTGCAGTGTGAACAAACACAGTCTCAACATGCTCTGAAGTGAGACTGGGCTGACTCATGATAATGAGGTGTGAAGTGAGGAGGCTGGTCAAAGAGGAGAAACATTAAGCTCCCGGGCTTGAAATCACTCATTACTAAATATATAGTCGACTATATTGCGATTTTGCAATATTTTAGTGCTCTGCTGGTGAGCTGCTATATACCCTTTATAGTGGAGTTAAAGTATTCACAATGAACTGAAAAAATATTCCATCAAATATAATATATACCATAATGCATTGCACCAAAGAAACTGTACACCTATGCCAAAGGCTGTCATTCAAATTCAAGTACTGTAATATTTAAAGATATTTCCAATTTTATTTTAGCACTGTTTTGCAAATACAAATTGACATTGTATCTGAATCTTGAATCAGAAATAATATATCAGCATATAATGAGTTTTCCTGCAAACCAAATGGACTAAGTGTATACACAAAGAAGAAAATTGTAACATAAATGAGTCAAGGAGGAAAAAGTTGAACACTGAACAACAAAGTACATTGTAAACTGTGGCAGCATAGTGCACTCACAAATGATGCCTGGAATAGGTTCAATCCTGACACCTCAGGGGTGGGTGATTGCACCAAAGTGAAGATGTAAAGCAATCAGTTGAGTATCTTATTTAAGCTATTCTCGTATGAACTTTTAATCTGGACTCTATTGGATTGAATTGGATTAACTGGGTCATCATGAATTTTACTAAATTTGAATGTAATTGAACTAAATTGGACTGTATTTGGCTGAACTATATTTGACTTTTCTTGTGTGTAAAGTGCCTTTTGAATGTGAATTGAACTAAATTACTGAACTGAACTATGGATAAATGGATGCATGGTTGAATGGCTGAACATCATAAAATGCATACCAGTATGAGCTTGCAGCATTAAGTTGTACAAGAATGGCCACATCATGCATGTTACTATGAAAAATGACCCAAGGCCTATAAAAGCATACTGATGTGATGGAACACTTTATAGTCCTCCACACTCTTCTCCCTATTTTTTTCTTTTGATGGAGAAATGGACTATTGAAGTTATATATTTGAATTGTATGAACTGGACACAATACTATTTCCTTCAAATATTTGTGTATTTTTCTGGTCTTGCCTCTTTGTTCCACATGGATGGCACAACTGAAATGTGTGGTGGCATTTCTTTTTCAAGTGAATACAAAGCACACGCAGCAGCACGACCAAAAGTACTTTATGTCAGCCTCTGCTGTTACCAATGTTAACTTACTATCAACAAGACATCCAGTTCTGTGTCGGCGCATCTCTCTAATATTATATAAGATCACATACTGCCCAGATTCTTTTCACCACTTGTCCCATTTACTATTGCCTGACCAGGGATGATAGCACCTGTTATGCAAGCCCTGCTGCTGAGAGATTGCTGCCATTACTGATGAGGTGAAAATCAGAGGCTTGTGCACTCTCGGCTGCCTGTCATGCATTAGTGCCTCATGACAAGGTCTCTGCATCAGCGGTCCCAGCATGTACAAGTGCTTGCCTTTTCATTTTTCATATTCTCTGCCTCTCTATCCTCAAGAAACACCAGCAAGGCCTTTGATAATAAATTACTACAGTTAAATAATTAGAATAAGAATAAGAAATCCTTTATTAGTCTTACAGCGGATAAATTTTTGTGTTGCAGCAGCGGCAAGGAGGTACCAAGTGGTTAAAAAAAAAAGAAGCTATGATCAACCCAGAGCCCAATGGCGTTTGTCAGGTGGCAAAAAAAAAAAAGAAAAAGAGATGACTTTGTGACTGCAGGGAGGGCTATTTAAATGGCACTGAACAAAAATAAAATAGCCTCTTTTTTTTTTTTTTTTTTAAAAAAAGAAAGAAAGTTTCAGTTTATTTCAAACAAGGCAAACTGAAACCTGATGTTTACTAATGTAAAGACAAATTTAGTGACAAAAATAACCAGTAGTAATATAAAGAATTCATTTATGTTACTAATATAAAAATCCACAACACCAAGAAATAAAATGACAGAACTGATTATCTTTGTATATTAGTGATCAGAGGAAATTATAGACTTTAGTCAAAACATTCTCAGGTAATTCTTGTTTTCGGGATATCAGTTAATTTTGTGGTATCAACATTTTTTATTATGCAACCCCTGGCAAAAATGATGGAATCACCGACCTCGGAGGATCTTCATTCAGTTGTTTAATTTTGTAGAAAAAAAGCAGATCACAGACATGACTCAAAACTAAAGTCATTTCAAATGGCAACTTTCTGGCTTTAAGAAACACTAAAAGAAATCAAGAAAATGTGGTAATATGTGGTAGTCAGTAATGGTTAATTTTTTTAGACCAAGCAGAGGGAAAAAAATATGGAATCATGAAAAATAAAAGAACACTCCAACACATCACTAGTATTTTGTTGCACCACCTCTGGCTTTTATAACAGCTTGCAGTCTCTGAGGCATGGACTTAATGACTGACAAACAGTACTCATCATCAATGTGGCTCCAACTTTCTCTGATTGCTGTTGCCAGATCAGCTTTGCAGGTTGGAGCCTTGTCATGGTGTCATGGACCATTTTCTTCAACTTCCACCAAAGATTTTCAATTGGATTAAGATCCGGACTATTTGCAGGCCATGACATTGACCTTATGTGTCTTTTTTCAAGGAATGTTTTCACAGTTTTTGCTCTATGGCAAGATGCATTATCATCTTGAAAAATGATTTCATCATCCCCAAACATCCTTTCAATTGATGGGATAAGAAGTGTCCAAAATATCAACGTAAACTCGTGCATTTATTGAAGATCTAATGACAGCCATCTCCCCGGTGCCTTTACCTGACATGGAGCCCCATATCATCACTGAATATGACTTTCATCCAGTCATCCACAGTCTACGATTGCTTTTCTTTAGCCCATTGTGACCTTGTTTTTCTCTGTTTTGGTGTTAATGATGGCTTTCGTTTAGCTTTTCTGTATGTAAATCTCATTTCCTTTAGACGGTTTCTTACAGTTGGGTCACAGACGTTGACTCCAGTTTCCTCCCATTCGTTCCTCATTTGTTTTGTTGTGCATTTTTGGTTTTTGAGACACATTGCTTTAAGTTTTCTGTCTTGACGTTTTGATGTCTACCAGTATGTTTACCTTTAACAACCTTCCCATGTTGTTTGGTCCAGATTTTAGACACAGCCGACTATGAACGACCAAAGTTTTTTTGCAACATTGCATGATGATTTACCCTCTTTTAAGAGTTTATAATCCTCTCCTTTGTTTCAATTGATATCTCTCGTGTTGGAGCCATGATTCATGTCAGTCCACTTGGTGCAACAGCTCTCCAAGCTGTGATCACTCCTTTGTAGATGCAGACTAACGAGCAGATCTAATTTAATGCAGGTGTTAGTTTTGGGGATGAAAATTTACAATGATTCCATAATTTTTTCCTCAGAATTGAGTGATCCCATATTTTTTTCCCTCTGCTTGGTCTAAAAAATTAACCGTTACCGACTACCACATTTCTTTTCTTGATTTCTTTTAGTGTTTCTTAAAGCCAGAAAGTTGCCATTTGAAATGACTTTAGTTTTGTGTCATGTCTGTGATCTGCTTTTTTTCTACAAAATGAAACAACTGAATGAACATCCTCCGAGGCCGGTGATTCCATCATTTTCGCCAGGGGTTGTATAAGTATGTGTCATCAGCATAAACCTGGATAATTATTGACTATAATGTCTTAAAGAGTCATCTTTTGCTTAAAAATGCAATCAGTTATTTAGCTGCTACTTCTGTTTTAAGTTGTTAGCTTTGGCAGTTTTAATCTTTGTGTTAAAAGTTCCTATCGGGTCTTTTAGAATTTCAAGATGCAAAGATAATTTCTCTCAGTTTGTGTGTAGGAAGAGGCATGCTGATGGTTTTTCTGTGTCTACAGCGTTTGTGTATCTGGTTCCTGGTGAAATGAAGAGCTGGAAGCTGTTATGTACTTTAGTTTAATGCGCAAGGAAATTTGAATTCCTTTGTTTTCGTCTCCATGCAGTAGGTCATGTAATTCCTTTAACTGCTTGTTGTTTGCATGGTGTTCTCATGTGTCTTTTCTTTCTTTTTTTCCCCCTTCTTTTTCTTTTCACGTCTCTTCATAAAGAGATCCTTGTGCTGGGTACAGGAGCGCAGCTTGAACGAATAAATCCCTCGGTTCTCGCTCTTCTGAAGCGTAAAGGCATCGCTGTGGAGGTGCAGGACACGGTAAGTATGAGCAGGCTCCAGTGTGGATGTGCGGATTAAGAAAGTACAGCACACTTTATCAGAGACTTTTGAACTATAAACTCAGTTATCCCCAATGACCTTCACGTGTCTCGTATTCATCTCTTTTGCAGCCAAATGCCTGCGCAACCTTCAACTTTCTGACGAGTGAGCGAAGACTTGTTGCTGCTGGTCTGATCCCTCCCTCTCCCAGCACAGCCCTAGAACTTAAAGAGGACTAAATGTTGCGATGTGTATAGGAAACAGAAGTTATAACATACTACAGAGGATCATAGGCAGGTTGCTGCCTCTGTATAAATCTTCCAAAGGAATGAAAGAAAGAAAAACAAACAAAGAGCTCATATTTAGTTACAGCAGTTGTTCTTATCGATGGATTTGTTGAAGAAGCCACCGTCATAAAGATGACCTCTCTGATGAGCTGTGAGAAAGCACCTGTTTGAGATTGTTCTCAAAAGTTTGGCAGTTTTAAATGTTTGCTCTAAATCTACAAAGACATGGAAATCTAGACAGAAGTGAAAGCAGATGTGCGTGTTTAAAGGAACAAGTGCTCAAGGGGAGTAATGGAGTGTAATAGACTGTGTATTTTTGTGTATAAATCAAGGTCTTCTTTCTGTATAATATATGTGATGAATGCTTTACTTTTAATAAATGTAGTGCAATGGATTCACTTTTTCAATGTATCCTGTAAGTGTTTTTCAAAATCCTTTCAGCATTTTGTGATCCTACATCTGACTGGTTGTGTGTAAGGCTTTTTTTTTTTTTTTTTTTTTTTTGTGTAAATTTGTTCAAGCCTGTCTTGAGGTACAGTGATGTTAGTGGCTACTGGCCCTGATCTGGATAAGCCTCTTTACTCAGTGAGTCTGTCCGTCCGTCCTCTTCCTGCAGCAGTGGTGCCTGTGCAGCATATGACATAATTCAATGGCTTTGTCCTTCTCGCACATAAGCTCCACAGAAAGGAGAATCCGCAAATCCTTTACACATCGCTGTGATTCATCTCTGATAATCTGCCTCACTGCAACATGTCTAGAGTCAGTCTGAGCATTTAAACCGCAAAAATGTCAAAAAATGGTCTTTTTTCATAAAAACCACCAAATAAACTGCTCATGACTGTCTGTCACCCAAAGACCCCAGTGACCCAGAACAGGAATGAGAGGGTAGATGTAACGGATGGATGGATAATCTTATAAATAACCAACGAATGACACAGCAAAAAAGACAAGCAAAACATTGCTGATTTACTGTTAAATTGTATTAAAACATTGCTAAGAATGAAAATATGGAATATACAATTATAGAATTGTTTGACAACAGCTACTTATCACAAAAAAATGTTTTTCTTTTTCACAAGAGGTGTATTAATAGCAAAAAACCAAACAGAAAAAAGGGACAGTCATCGTTAAAAAGCAAACAGTTCACTCTACATGCTACATAACACACTCTGCTTTGCAGTTCAGCAGTGTCATCATTAATGCTGCTGAACCATGTGGCCCCAGTGTGAAAGGTCTCTCAGTCGTCATCGGATTCGTGAGACTCGTGTCGAGATCTCCCAAAGCAGAGCTCCGTCCCAGTGAGCCGGAGGTACATGTCTTGGATATCCTCACACTCAGTCTCAAAGTGGTTTGTGGCATCATATGACCGGGACACATAGATCTAATCGACAGAGAGAAGATGGAGAACATCACGAACACTGAACCCATAATGTTCATTCTCATTTTTTTTTCAGCTTTTTGTTTTGTTTTGTTTTCCTGGTGAATCCTCTCATTACCTGGCTCTTTCTCCCATCCTCATTTGGAACTAGCAGGTTGCTGATGGACACAAATCTAGAATCAAAGTTTGACATCAATTAAATGAATACAATGCCTGAAATTAAAAAGAAAAAGAAAAAAGGAGGACTGAAAAGCGTCACTAACTTTTGCATGATGGGTTCAAGAAGCTCCAGCCCTGGCTGCACCTCTTTCTCAGGGGTGCTGGTCTCTGCAGTGGTGCTCACCGTGGCTATGTAGATCCCATCTGAGGCCACACTGTGGCTGTAGGACACTACAGATATGTAAATGTCTGCGGGATAAAAGAAAGGAGGTTAGATTTTCTAAATGAAAGTTCAAAGTGTTGCTTTGTTTCATGTTTTGATGAACAGTATACCTGACTTCCTGTTTAGCTGTGCTTGAGGGATGATGATTTGACATGAGCTGGCCTCGTGAGTATTTTTAACCGGATGGTTTAATAAACAAATCACTCTTATGACACGCCCGACTTTCCTGACTCTGTTGGGGACGTAGCTGGGATCACAGATTAGCTGTTTACAGTGGAACAACTGTAAAAAAAATAATAAATTGAAGAAAAAAGGGGTGGGGGCACAATCAGTGAGTGGACAGTAGCTCTCCTGTGCACTGTAACTAGAACCTCCACAACTGTCTTGCATCTACCTTTCCATCAGATTTGACAGCTTTCACCATTCCGTTGTCCATCACGATCTCATCTACTGCTCTGTTGAGCAGGAAGGTTCCTCCGTACTCCGCACTCAGTCTGAAACACACAGAAGTCATTCAGATGATGCAACCTTCCTGCACTTTAGCAGGCAGAATGAACCTGTGTGATCCGTGACCCCAAGGTAGAAAACATCCCACTTGAAAAGACACAAAACAGCAAATCCAAGAAAATGTAACAAAAAGTCCTGAAACAATTTTTGTTTTGTTTTGTGTGTGTTTTTTTTATATTGAAGTCTTGTATCTCATGTATTCTTGTTCTTATTGTGCTTTCTAAAATATAAGTTTCTATTTTCTAGACTGATTTGATGATTTGTGTCATTGCTTTTAATGTGTTTTGCACCTCAGGGCTGCCTCATGAGTCTATAAATATTGACATTTTTTAAGAACTACAACTTCTAAAGGCAGACGGTGATGTTACTTCTCTTGACAAGAAGTGAAACTGAATGTTTTTCATAAGTCACTCATGGAGAAATCCAAGGTCCTTTTGAAAATGTACATTAAACAAATTGTAATCACTGTTGCAGAACTTGTCAGTGTCACCTGGCAAATCCCTGCGGTAGCTCCCCTAAACCATACAGGGGATACAGATATGGACTGGTCTTATGCCGGGATAAAGACTCAGAGTATACCCTGATCCGGTTGATAGTCTCCACACAGGGCTGGTCCAGGTAACTGAAAGGAGAGCAGAGGAGGGGACAGTCATTTATGATCATTTGTTTCAGTGTTGCCTATTTTACTTCTATGACTGACCTCTCATTGCAGTGCAAAGCTATGGCGTGACCTGTGAACTCTATGACATCTTGACCGAGGTCAAAGCGACTGAACAAAGCCCGTGACGTGGTTTTGTAAGGGTCCACATCTTGGTGGGTGCGAGGGTTTCTCGTGTCAAAATTCAGGGCAAAATGCAGCAGTTTCTTGAACCTCCTCTTGTCAAACATCCCCAAAAGATCTGAAAAATATTTATATAGTCCAACATCATACCTGTCTGGAGAAGTACCTTCTTAAAAAGAGCATCATTTTTGTTTTTGTTCATTACCAGAGGCATTGGCTTCTTCTTCTGAGGCAGGGACTTTGTGCACTTTTCCTGCTTTGTACACATAGCTGCCTTCAACAACTTTGAAATCCAGATAGCGAGTTACCTCAGTGTGCACCAGGATTTTTACCAGCTGGCCTAATGCAAGCACACAGATAGTGATTACACATAAACAGTAAAAGAATTAGCAATGCATTGCACTTATACGACTGCTGGGCAAAGTGCAACAAAGTTCTTTTACCTGTTGCAAGAAAGAACTTGGGGATGAGGTCAACGTTCCACTCTTTGCCACGGCCCAACGATTTAGGAGGACCTGGAGTTTTAAACTTCTTGAACAGCTGTTAAATTGAACATAAGATAAACACTCGTAACTTAAAACCGCATTCCGTTTTAAGAAAAGTGATGCTCATGCTGACTAAAATGTTTTGACTCACCTCCTCCAGGGGAGAAATACATGCACTCTCACCCCCGTAATAAGGATTTTTGTCAATGTGAAGAACCTTTTTCCCACTTAGAGACATCAATCCGGATAGGACACATTCCTGAAAAATAAAGGACAAAAATAAGGAAGCGGTTCAAATTCTGTCAGAATCAGCAGAGTCCGGATAGGTAAATCAAGACTAGAGAGATAATATCATTGTCATAAATCCCTTTTGACAGTCAGCAGGAGCTCAGCGGGTCTGGAACAAAACGGGATTGTATATGTAGCAATTCAGTGGTAGGAAAACATGAAAAGGCCATCAAATAAGTCATAATATATATGATCATGGTACGAGTTATCATAAGGAGGAGAACTTTTGTGGAAATTCCATGAC
>JBAMYA010101339.1:0-20398 GCA_037176975.1 Arrhamphus sclerolepis | reverse complement strand
CAACATTAGAGTGTGGCAGAGGTTGATTGGAGGAGAGAATCTCCAGGAGTGGAGCTGTCAGAGCTGCACATGACAGTCCTGTTGTTGTCTTTTTAGTGAAATGTAACCAGACGTTTGAGCGCTTGTACCGCTTGAGGTCATGTTTACTATTGTAAGTGGGGGAGTTCCGGTTATGTTGTGTGCTCTTATTTTGAAAGGTGTGGCTCTGCTGTGGTAGCCATGTTTGCCCCGACGGGGTTGTATTCATCCTGCTGGAGACTGTAGGGAAGTCTGTGATTAAATGGAAACGAGTTTCTGTACTCCAAAGCTATGTCGACTCCTTTATGTCCCATTGGACAGGTTTGAAGCCCTCGCAGCTCACACGTTACACTATTGACTGCTGGCTGCATTGGACTCGCCATGCACATTGCGTGTCTTGCGTAAGCTACACAACATGCATGGTGACGTCATTCTCGCCCACTGGAATCAGCAAGGGAATCATTTGCAAAACTGGCAAATGATTCCAAGGAATTGAAACACTGGGAACCAGTTATCAACAAGAACTGGTTCTCCATTCCCATCCCTAATCGAGGATACAAGGGGCTGAAATGAGTTTCCTCCGTAGGGTTGCTGGACTCTCCCTTCGAGATAAGGTGAGAAGTTCAGTCATCCAGGAGGGACTCAGTGTCGAGCCATTGCTCCTTCACATTGAGAGGAGCCAGTTGAGGTGGTACAGGCATCTGATGGAGATGCCCCCTGGACACCTCCCTCGAGAGGTGTTCCGGGCATGTCCGACCAGAAAGAGGCCTCGGGGCATACCCAGGACACGCTGGAGAGATTACGTCTCTCTGCCGGCCTGGGAACGCCTCTGTATTCCCCCGCAAGAGGAGGAGGTGGCTGGGGATCGGGGACGTCTGGGCTTCCCTGCTCCCTGCTGCCCCCACGACCCGACACTGGATAAGCGGAAGTCGATGGATGGATGGTCTTGTATACGTAGTGTAATGTACATTTTTGTGAAAGCGATGAGGACACTTGATAAATGTTTGTTGTCATTGAAAATGCGTGACAATGTGTTGGTGTGCTGGCTGCCATTACAGGAGTGACTTTGGGACGTCAGAAATCACGATTTAGCCTCCTGGAGGTGTAGTGGGTCTAACTAAACAAAACACTGTCGAAGTTAGGTTCCCACCTGAAGACCCAGAGACATGTCAGTTATCACTGCTCACAGGGTAGTTTATGGTCCTACTGGCTTTTACAGAGTGTTGATTTGTTAGTGAGAACACCCATTTCTGCACACAGAACAGAGCATAACAGTAGCAGAGCACACCACGCCCCACCTGCACACTGGACATAACAGCTTAGTGTAGAGTTTATTGTGTCAATGCCTTTTGCTGAGGGCTAATCCTTTCTTTAAAGCACAAGTTTCTTGTGTTTTTATTAACTTATAAATTTGACGTCTTTTGCCTCATTTCAAGAATTTTAAGAAAATGATTCTACATAATGGGAAAAATATTGTTAACTGTACCAAGAAAAGTACAATAGTTTTTAGTATGGCTGTGCTGGTTTCAAGATATATAGTGCCTAGCGCGTGGCATTATGTCAAGATGATGGCACTAGCATTTACTTAATTTAAGAATTTCTTATATTTATATCTCCTATTGAGGTCTGATATATTCCATTTAAATCACAAAAATGCACTTCTCATTCGTGGGAATACACTATTTTTGAGTGTCATTGAGGCTATATATTTTTACTTGTTTTGGAAAGTCTTGACCAGCCAAATATTTTTGTTCTGTTGGCAGATAATTTTGCTTATTTTAAGAAAGATTCACCTACTATTAATAATTTATTTTTTCTTGTTTTTGAAAGCTGGCTTTTTGCAGTGTGTTTGCAAGTTTGACACGGTTATCACTGAAGAGTTTAAAAGATTTTTTTTTTGAGTTGCAATGAAGAATACACAGATACAGTGATAAATAAGAATATTATGTTGGATTCATTCAAACCTCAGGGGCTTAAAGCATGAGCTTAGCCTTTATAGTTATATTTTGGGTTCTCTTATAAACTCTCCTCATCATTCATTTATCAAATACAGCTAAACTCCTCAGTAGCGTAAAAATCAAAAAGTGGTCCATAGTAAGCCTCTCTTTATGTTCGGACCAGATTTTCTTGCACATGCAATTTTGAACCCCTATTATTACAACTACTATTATAGAGGAATGTGTATCTTGTTTAATTTATTGTGCATGAGGCAACTCTCCAGTTCTGGCAGCAACATTTGGAGTTCACACACACCTCTCTGTATGGTTCATTCCAATAATGCCCTCCAGTTCATTCATTAATTTCAGAAGAAAAATGAGCTCATCTCTGACTTGACTCGCCAACCACTGCACCACTGCCAAAAAAATCCCACCACCACCTCAGCATCTACCTCTTACCTTAAAAATCAGACAAGGTTGCTGTGCATCACTCTCAGCACTTCAGCATATGTATTAACTACAGGGAGTGATGCAGTAAGAGCTTAGACACCAAACTGTAAATATTGTTCTATTAATAATAAAGATAATAAAGATTAAGATGTTCTGCTTGGTGTTCCTAAGTTACATGTTCAGGAAATTTAGATAAAGGAATTTCATCTTGCTTCTTGATGATGAGTGCTTCTATTTAATAAACATTTAGCTGGCTCAGTAGACACAGTAGACTGGTGACCTGTCCAGAGTGTACCCATAGTGCACCCTGACTTCACCTAGTAACAGCTGGGATTGGCCCAAGCAGACACTTGTGAACCTGAACTGGATTGAAGCAGATATGGAAAATGAATGAACATATGATTAGCCCAGTCACCTAACTACATTGTTCAATCAATTATCGATCGGGGCCTTGAGCTGTTCAGACCAAGTTCCTATTAGGCATGTGATTTAATGAGGCAGGTTATTGAGATGATTTATAAAACACTTACTTTGTTGGAAGTTGTCCATGAAATGGTAAGTGGTAAAAACTGCACTGTAAACAGGATAAGCAAATGGATCTGCAACGAAATGTGAAACATTTGTTTCACATTTCTAACTGGATATAAATAATAACAAAGAATGTATGATCACATAATGAATAAGAACTTAGTTTTATTTTAGCTCTATTTTGTAATTGTTGCAGCTTTTCCATTTTCAAGGAATCCATTTGAGCCCTTGTTATTATTGAACCTGGTTAATGGAACCTGCTGTGCTTAATGCTGAGGTGACTTTTCTCTCACTAATGTGTAAGGACTTGAAAAAATAAAATAAAACAAATATACACAGTAGTTAGCGTTAGGCGAATACACGTGATGAGAGATTACACACTTTACTATTCATCAGTCACAGCTCTAATTAAGCCACTTGGATGCTGATGTTACATTACGTTTAGCAGATCTAAAGCGACTTACAGCAGAGGAATACAACCAAGCCAGTAACAGATGTTGATGTTATCATCTCACGGTTTTTAACTATGGACCTTGAGGCACTTTGTAGGCTGGGCTCAGTGCTCATATTGTACATTTTCCTGTAAAATTGGGCTGGGGCATTTGGGCAAAATGGTAGACAGCAAGGAAGTTTTGACAAATGTGGGGACAAGGAAAGGGCATAAGCAGACAAGGAAATAAACTGACACTGAGTATGAAAGTGACATTTGCAGCATAAGATGCACAGAGCATTAAAAATAAAGGTCAGGGAATGTTTTGAGGCACATTTGATGAAGGAGGTAAAAACAGGAAGGCGATCAAAGAGACAAAAGTAAATCAAAGCAAAAGGAGCAGTGAGATGATAAAGTGGGCAAAGGCAGCAGTGACAACAAACAAGACATGGAAACACTAATGATCTCACCTTTTTCACTATACTGTTTATAAATGTGTGATTTTTAGATATGCTTAAGAATTGTGAAATAAAAAAAATAGTTTGGTAAAATATGAAAAAGCAGGCAATCTTATTTAAAAATATACTGAACCTTTATGCTTACACTGTATGAATGTTTTTTGTTTTGGTTTGTTTAGTTTTTTTTTTACAGGAGACCACACCACAGCAACTGCTGACCCTGTGCCCTATGATACAGGATCAACTCGCTTTAAAAAGATTTAATGTGACACAGGCTGTTCTCAGCATACGATAAGAATCCTATATAAATTTATTTACTGAAAACGTGGAGTCCCTGTTTCATCAGCAATAAAATGTAGAGCAGACAAACAGGTCACACCACAGGTCATCAAAATCTATGTCAAATAGCCTGGCCCCATATAGCCTATATATATGCCAACGGAATGATGCTGCATCACCATGACAACAATGTGCGTCGTTCCATAGTATCTGGTTATCGTCGTGGTAACTGTTTCCTACTGAAAATCCTGACGCCGAAACAGAAACTGGTCTTCGTGATGGTATCACAATAAAAAGAAGGAGAGAAAGAAAAGAAAAGAAAACACAAGGACAAAGAGGAAGAGTCCCTTCACAAACATGAGCAATGGGTGTGGCACACAGTTCTGAAGTCGTACCCGACATGTTCCTCTCTTTGTTTAACAAATCAATTTACAAAAATAAATAAATAAATAAATACGTGGCTTGTGGCTGTGAATTCAGTTGTTACCTGTACAAGACGATTCCGCCGACAGTCACCTCAATAAAGTGCTTTGATAGCGTCTCTGTTGTGATGTAAAGCAGCTTACTCGACAGAGTCTCATAACACACAGACACTGTAATCACCATCCACATATGCCATGTCCGCGCATTGATCCACTTTTGCGTCCTCAACCTGTGGATCGCCTTGTGAAGCACAAAGCAGAGCCATTGCACGCCTTCAATTTCCCCCCTTTTCAATATCCGATATGTGATGTGTTTTTTTCCCCTCCAAACTTATACGATGGTATATTGCAATAAAAGAAAATATAATTAACCAGCGCGTGAGCCGCATTTGCTCGCACGTCCTTCAACCAGTGCCGAAAGACACACCCTCACAAGAAAATGATAATAAGAAGCAATATTAACAGCTACCTGCAAGTTATTTTGCCCAATACAGCAGTATGTAGGATTTATATGGTAAATGTTTGAGGCGTTGAATAGATGCGCACAGAAATGTGTCCAGTTCAGTGAAGATCTTGATTAGAATATTCGTTTTCAGTAAGCTGGGTGCCAAAAATGCGCTATTGGAAATTAATTCTGATCAATTTTCATTCCGTCCAGGAAGCTGATATGACCTGATATTGTCCAAAAATGTAACAATGTCACAGTAAAATAAATAAATAAATAAATAAACAATAAGAAAAGAAAAAAACGGAAAGTCTGAATATTCGTTCTTCAACTTACCTCTTCCAGGGGTATCCACCCACAAAAAAAGATTTAAAAATAAAGAGAAAAAAAATGAACCTGCTTGTCTCACAGTGATTTCGTTGTATGTGTTCTCATCTGTTAGTCTGTGCTCCAAAGTCATGTAGCCTTATACTAAAGCAGATATGACAACAATCTGGCTTTGGAGTGACTGCCACTCAGTGGTCTCTGAAGCTACGTCTCTCTGTCTCTCTCCTCTCATAGACACTCTCCACACACTAGTTTTATCTCCAATTCCTTAACAAAGCTTCTCTTGATCTTTAATTATATACACCCAGTTAATGCTCCGATGATCTACATATTAAACAAAAAGAAAATCATATTCACATTGATGCAACAACACATAATGACATAAAACAAAAAGCAAAGTTTCTGCAAAAAGAAAAAAAAAATATCACAGTGTGAGTTGTACAGGAAGTCCCCTTGCACTATGAGGTTCCATCTGTGCCAACAAAAAATAAGATAAAATAAAATGTTCCAATCTTTCTGTCCACTGACCATCTAATAAGACATTTCTCCATGCTTATTTAAATTTAAATTATGATCTAATTGTGACAAAGATCTTTTAACAACTACAATATCTATGTATCTCACTCACTTGACATAATGCTGGGTTGTGTCTCTTTAGTGCTGGTTTTCCTTCTGTTGTTTTTTTGTGCTTACTGTCTGATTGTGTCACATTCTAATTAGTCATTATAATATGTCGTTCTGATGCGTTGATCTGATGTGCTGTTATGAACATTCTTCTGATGTGATCTCCTGTTGGACCATCAACCAAAAAACCACACAGAAAGTGGTCAGTGTTTATATATGGGTAGTAAGAGGAGATAAAATCTGTGCATTTTGATTGATTTAGATGTCATTATTTTCTCTCCCTTTGTGTAACTAAAATAATTGTATTTATTCGACCCTGCTAGTGTCTCCTATATTTCCCATAGATACTGTATATTACGCCTGGATATGTTTTTCTACAACAGCTATATCATAATTATTCACTGTGAACTAATGTTGGACTTTCTCTGGTGTAGCATTATTTAATTAACCTTCTCATTTTGCTTACTGTTTTGTTACTATGGTAACCAAACACCCCAAATACACATGAAATGCAGACGAATAACAAATGCAATGGGGGGTAAAGGAGTCATGAACATTTTGGGTTCCTCCAAATCTGTCCACCTAATTCAGGGGTGTTCAAACCTTGATTGGTCAGCTTTATTGCTTAATATGAATTTATCTGATGTGGTACAAAAAGAGTCACCTGCCCGTACAGTCTTGGGTGTAAAACCTAAGTGTAGACACTGAAAACTGATTTTTGTTCCAGGCTGTAAATATATTGAATTCAGCTGCAAAGTTTGCACTTTTAAGATGGTGATCATGGGTATTTGCTCTGTTTTGGAGCATCTAATGGTCAGTTGAGGAACTGCAACAAAACTCACTTCCTGGATGTGGGATGGTTGCTCCTTGGTCCAAATCCAGTCCTCAAGGGCTGCTGTCCTGCATGCCTTAGATGTTTTTTTCCTACCACAACACACCTCATTCTAAATGAATGGATCACCATCATCCTGGATCAAGGCCTGCACAAATCCGTTAATGATCTACTCATTTAAATCAGGTGCACTGAAGCAGAAAAATAACTAAGACATGCAGGATAGCGGCCCTCACACACTGGAGTTTGGACCCCCCCTGCCCTAAGTGGAATAGTACCTGGGAAGGTATACAGTACATTATATCAAGTGGAACTGTGTCAAGATTACATCACTTAGACTCATGGTGGTGGGTGTTTGGTTACCATAGTAACAGTAAACAAAGTAAGCAAAGTGTGAAGGTTAACTGACTACCAGAAAAAGTTAAACATCTGTTCTTCCGTGAAAAAAAATAAATAAATTACAGCTGACGCAGAAAAACCTATCCAGGCATAACAGCTATGGAAAATAGTTTTTTTTAGGTTATTCAAGTAGGTTTGGACAAAGAAAATGAGTCTAGCTGTATACCAGAGGGACAGACATTAGAGTGATGATAGTGATGTAGTTGTTAAATAGGTTTTACACAACTAGACCACTGTCAAAAGTCAGATAAACATGGACAAATGTCTAATCAAATGATCAATGGACATATGAGTGTTTTAACATATTTTTGTCACAAATGGAATTTCACATTGCACAGTTCCCAGCTCAGTAGAGCAGTATAATGTTTTTGATTCCTTCAAAAATGTGAATACAAAGGTCATCTCTTTTTAAAAAAAAAAAAAGAGACAGTGGTAAACATTGAAAAGATGTGTCCCTGAGTAAAACACAGCCATGTAATCATTTAGAAAATATAAAGAATATTATTCTCAAAGTAAAAGACCTGATCACATTTATCACAGCTGAGACGACTGTGTGTTACTGTCACAAATGATATAAACTAAAAAAAAGGGACAGCCACTTTTAAAGTTTATCCAAGTTAAATCTTAACCTTACAATCAGTGGAGTAAAATCAAAAATTCAAGATTGAATGCTAGTGCAGGGATTAACGTTCATAAATAATCAGGGTTTCATATTTGTGCATTCATATCTGTACTGAAATTGTGCAACCTTTGCATTTTGTCATGCTGCAACTCTCTCAAACCAGCATGCAACCCTTCATGAGTCCGCTTTTCTGTTTGCAGTAATCCTTCATCCAGTCAGCGGGAAAATGAACACCACCACTAGGGGCAATCATGGCTTCTGTTGCTGCAAGAGGCACAAGGGCAGAAAATTTGGTGAAAGCCTGCGCATGCTTGTTACTAGAACATCAAATATGTTCTCTGACTGCTTGATCTTTGTGTCCATCCTTTCTTACCTGCATAGTGCTATAGATCCAGGGAACAAGGCTACTGACTTTGGTGTAAACACCAGGCTTGTTTTTTTCACCACAACCAGCTCCCCAACTCGTGAGGCCCACCAGATACCAGCGGCTCTCTCCCTGACACACCAGAGGTCCTCCACTGTCACCCTATGAAGAAAATACTGAAGCCTATTAGAGTTGGGAAAGAGCCACCTCTAAACTGGTCCGATTCTGAAAAGAGAGAGAATTGTGGAAACTGATCACTGTAAAACTGTTTTGTGATATTGATCCCCCACCTGACAGGAGTCTTTTCCTCCCTCCAGTTTCCCAGCACAGAGCATGTTCCTGGTCACTGCACCTCCATACACCCTGGGCATGTTACACACTTGTGTGTCAATGATGTCCACTGTCACTTCCATTAGATCCCTGGATACAACACCTTCGTAGGTGAATAGAATATATTTAGTCACAAGTCTTTTTCACAGGGAAATGAAAATATTGAAGTATTGACTAAGCACATACAATAAATACTTTGTTCCCTTCAGCTTATATGAATTTTCATAACATATTCTTACATACTCTGTCATTTTGAATTGGTCATCCAACACCTCATACTGAGTGTTCCACATATTTTTCAAATCTACTGTACATTGCTCCTTTTTCAAAAAAACTTGTTGACCTCATGTGGTAAAATGGCATTTGTAAAACATAAAGGTTTACTCAGTGCTAATATATAAATATGATTTACTCATCGCACACAGAGAAATGCAGATTTTAAGTGGATAGAGAATATGCATTGATGCACTCATCTCCTCCTAATATACTTTTCTAAGCTTTATAGAGCTTATTATGTTTAATTTTACTTCAAATAGCTTTTATGAATCATTTATAACCAAAATTGAAGCTTAAACTTCTGTAATTGAAATTACTCAGCCAACATCCAAAACTATAACTTTCATAATATCCTGTAGGATGGAAAAACCAAATGTAATTAGAAAAGCAACAATGACTATTATTTAAGAACCATTTGTTACTGAACATAATGTAGCTTGTGTGATTGAAAATAGTACAACACCAAAAAATTGGCTCTGCAACAAAAATGTAAACATTTAGACTTTTAGTTGATTGCAAAATGAAACCTTTATATTTTGTACATTTCATAATATGAATTATTTTTTTGACATTTCAATAACCTTGGTCTGTTCAAAGTTTTAAAGAGTTATGCATAACAAAAGTTTCCAAAAGTCATCCTTTGCCACTCCGGTTATATTTTCTGTTGAAGAAAAAGACAGTTTTTGGTACAGTACTGTCTGAAGCATCACAGATCATGTCCCGCTTAGAATCATGTTTTTGCCCTTTAGGCACTGAATTCCCTCCATTACTTTTTTCCTTTCCTTTTGGTTGATGTTGTAGAGACAACATGCAAATTAATTTGTGGTCTTTCCTTTTGGAAAGTTGTTTTCACCGTTGATGTTTCAACACATTTGTAAATGAATTGAATATCCTCAAAGAGGTTCAGAACTCATGAATACAAATCATGAATGCAATCACCTGCTGATATCATGTGCTTGTAATAACTTTTATAAATTATCCTGTGTTGCTTCTTACCTGAACCTGCCTTGGTAGTGCCAAAACCTGAGGTCCAGCATTTGGTTCCATGGGGAAAGTTGCTGTCAGCAGCTGGCAGGCAGGCTGGCTGGACTTTATCTGGAAAAGAAAAATGCGTTTAATTTTAGGAAACTCATTAGTGACCTAGCAAAAGGATGAAAATGCGCATATGCACTGACATACACTCACTACACTTAAATGGGCTTTAAGACGAACCTTAAAAACTTTGACTTAGAAGCAACTAAAAATAGATTTCCACTGCAGAAATTGTCATGAAAATTAAATTTTCTACTCTGCTATGCAATTTTATTTTTTTTTAAATATAAGTATTCATGATGTACATTTAGTTTTACATTTTTACAGCTTTTGCTGCATGCAAAATTGAGGTAATCATATTGAAAACTCTGTCCGCTCTCACCCCTCTCCTCATGAATATCTTATTTCCTTGCTGACATCTTGATACACAGAACTTAAGTACCCTGAAACCACAAACAGGTGGGGTGTTGAATGCGCTACGAGATGAAAACCAGCTAATGGAGGCAAAAGATTCTAGGAAACATTCTGCTTGGAAAACCTCAGGGCATTCATGTGGTCATTATTTTGACATGAACCATCTCGCTAATCTTTGCTGCAGACCACTTCCATGAGGGCAGTGGCCTCTTGCAGGAAATTAATGTACCCTGACACACTGCAAATATTACTCAGGAATGAAGTTGAAGATGGTGATTTGGCCTTCAAGTCTTCTCAGATTTCATTGAAACACAAATATTGGTGCCAAAAGCCATTTTATACAATCAATCGTCATGTGAAATTTCTTTTGATGGCCAAAAAGAGGCAGATAATCATGTGGATGATAGATCATGTCTACACAGTGGGAAGCCAGATTAAAGAAACATTGTTTTCATGAATAAAGATTTGACTGACCGTTGAAAGCAGCTGGTTGTGTAAGTTTGAGTAGAGCAATGTCTTGGTCATTTGTCCTGCTGCTGTAGTTCTCATTCAGTATGATCTTCTTCACCAGGTAGGGCTCAGGTAGTTCATCCAGAGATACAGCTCCGCCATACACTCTCCAGTTCTCAGGGGAGAGAGCCGTGGAGCTGTCACAGTAACAGAAAGATGTTGTGGAACTGAAAGAATCGACTGGAATTCTTTTTTTCTTTTTTTTTTCCAAGGACAAACTACATTTTCTGACTATGGTTTATGAATTTAGTATTTTGTGGGGTGAAGAAGTGTGTGTAAGCAGATTGTGGTGAGTCTAGAAAAGTGCCAGGCAAGAATGAAAGAAAGGATGTACAAGACTACGGTGAGGCCAGTGATGTTGTATGGTTTTACAGACTGTGGCACTGAGGAAAAGACAGGAGGCGGAGTTGTAAGTAGCAGAGGTTTAACGAAAACAAGATCAGTCTAGTATTGTGTAAAGTGTACAGATTCTGTTCCAAGCATAATTATGTTTGTTGAGATGTGGAAAACGACTATCTTGTAGCGTGAAAATGATTACATGGGCATCACCTTGGAAAACAGTGGGCAGCTGTCAGCACAAAATCTGGCGAGATGAGGACTCCTCCGCAGACATGGGATCCTTTATAGTGTAGAGACAACTGCCAGGGCCACTGACCTGTCTTAGCTACGCTGCCTCCAATAATCCGAGATGTAGACTGCTGTTTACCACAATCTGGGAATGAAAGACAGGATAACAGTAGCAAATGAAAGATAAAACCTTTAAATAGGTATACTAAGTGAGTTTCATTATAACCTATCTTGAATTTTGAATAAAAAAAAAAAAAAACTAGCTAATCAGCTAGGTCTCAGACACACACACACACACATTCAATAGATTAGTTTATTTATTAGACCAAACTATTCTGATCATTTCTCTGATTATTCCTATAATGACTGCAATAAATCAAAACAGATTATAGTTTATGTACATGTAGCCTGGGGAAGATTTAGTTTTAACAGCATGTTTTTGGACTGTGGTTAGGAAACTGGAGTACCTGGAGGAAACTCATGCAGACACAGAAAGAACATGCAAACTCCATGCAAAATAAAACCCAGCTGAATCTGAGCCAACTGATGAATACATTGAGTTAAGAAAATTAACAGTGTGTAAGACCAACATAAACAATAGCATTTGGTGACAGCATACATTAGCCTTTAGGTAAGCAAACTGGAACATGGGATAGTAACAAGCACATTAGTATAACCAGCATGCACTATATGCAGCAATGTACTTTTTTTCAACATTTTTTTTCTTTCTGTCATCCCATTTTTGAAACAGAGTTTCTGTATTCAAATCTGACTTGTGTTTTGAGTTTATGACAGCAAATGGATGGCTGTGCAGTTAAAGGTTCCATGTGTGAGATATAGACACAGTGAGATACACAAAAAGCAAGCTTGTGTGTGACACATAACTATAAGAACAGATGGAGGCTCCTTACCCACACACTGCAGGGAGACGGTCTCCTGGTTTGGACAGGAAGAACTGCATAATGCCGCAATGAGATAAATATGCCAGTTATTGTAAATACATGCAGTTAAGCAACATATTTCATATGGCAAGAAGTCTGTTTACCTGACGTTTACCAGGGCCTGGATAAGAGATGATGATCTGCCTGTCAGTTCTAAACCTTTGGATTCCTGGGACTGAATTGCTTTGCTAGTGTAGGACCTAAAAAAAAAAGAAAGCAATTAGTAAACATAAAAGATGCATAAGGACAAACAGAGACCATTTCAGCAAATCAATGCCTGGATGGGGTCTGGAAACTCATTCAGAATCTTTCAAACTGAAACACCCAGGTGATATCTGTGGAGAATCAATTCTGGCCTAAATACACCACAGCAGGTGAGAAAGAATTAGATGGAACCGCATGGAAATATTACACATTGATAAAGTCCTTATGCAATTCTGACAAAATGACCAGCAAAATGATCCTGTCAAGAGGTCTAACCCTAGAGTGAATAAAGATTAGGAACAGAATTAAATACTTATGACGAAGTGCTATAGTGCTCATTCAAAATTGCATACTTACAGCCAAAATAACCATAAAAAAAATCTTTATGTGCAATGTTTAGAACACTTTTAGATATGTTTGGAATAAATCCAAAATTAATTATTTTAGAGAACAGCCTTTAACTTCAGCAGAGCTCTGGGTTCAAGCCATGGTATTCCTAATCCAGGGCCGTTTCCCAATATGTGTACTTCTCTGTACTTGCGGACTTGTGATACATCATCAGTCACAGCCAAAGTACTGTTCCAATACAAAGTACACAAGTTCCCAAGTCCGGCACGAATGCCCGGATGTGTACTCGCCCCGCCCATTTTATCGAGGATGCATCGGTGGTGACTTGTGAGGACTTTGGGCGGCAAAATATCCCAGAATGCATTTCGCTTTTTTTCCTGCCCTCTGCGTTTTTTAGCCAGTTGTTCACAAAAGGTTTTAATATATATATTTTATATTTTTTATTATGTGTGTGTTTATGCTTTTTAATTTTTTTATTTGAGTTGAATTGAGTTTTTTTGTAATTCTGCTAAAAAAGAAAAGAAAAACATGGATCAACGCTTCCCTGAAATCAGCTGTTTTGCTGACACACTCTTTGGGCTCCAGCCTCAGTGGCTCTGCGGCAGGTACGTCCGGCTTACATGCCGTGTCGCAGACTGTGCCTCTGACGCGTGGTTTTCTCTTAAAAAAAACAAACAAACAAAAAGACATGTAAATCAGAGCTGGGCTGTGACGTCACCAAGTACGCTGCCGTTCCAATGTAGAAAGACTGTACTCCCGTCCTCACGTCCTCTGGGAGCCCGCACTTCCGCAAGTCCGTACTTCTGACATAACCAAGTCTGTACTTGCTTACTTTGGTATTGGGAAACGGCCCAGGTAAAGTATGTCAGGGCATAGATATAGTTCTTTTTCTGAATTGTTCCCAGGGTTTGGTTTGTCAAAAAAATATGTAAGTGAAAGTACTGATACTTTACTCTCTGAATCCAAGCTGAGCGCAGATCAGGTCAGCGTAGTTCTTGTCCCAGTTTCTATAGCACACTGGCAGGAAGCGGCCATCTTGAGCTGTTTTGACCTGTAGACTGTTGTCCTCACCAAACTTCACTGAGAACACATGAAGACAATTGGAGACAAAAGTGATTACATTACATTTTCAAATATAAGACCATGTTCTCAGATTAATAATAGCTGTCTTTATGCTGGGCTGTAAACTGCCTTTTTGTGACCTCTTGTGGTCTTTGCCCAATCAGATCAGCTGAAATTTCCAAAAACAGAGAAACCCACTAAATCACATAATTTATGTCCAATCCATTCATTTTTGAGACCGGATGCAGTCTTTAATCAAAAATAGATATCAGAAATATCATTGACACATGCAAATGTTTCCAAATAAGGCCCTTTTTTATGCAAATCTGAGCAAAACACTGAAAAAGCTCCAAAAGCGTTAAACAGACCGCCAGAGCTTTTTGCCTCAAAGGGGTTACCTTTACACATATTTCTTTCATTATTTGAAAAAAGTAAATCACATGCTGTCGGACATCTGACATTGTAAGATGATAGGACAGATGATGGAGGGGCATTGTATTTACACCCTTCTTAACAAAGATGTTGAATAGGGGCTTTCAAAAGAATGTTATCACCAGTATCGAACCTCTGAAAGAGAACTCCTTCCTTCTTCCTTCTATCTGCTTTTCAATTGGACCATATCCAGTTGCCTGTTAAGCCAGTTTGTCATTTTTGTTCTCAGTCTTGTCTTGTCCTTAACTGATTCTGTTAGAACTATCTGTGTACATGTGCCTACTCACCACAGTTTGTTTCATCAGTTCCCAGCTGGCAATCTCTTATAGCATCACATGCAACAGTATTGTTGGAGCAGGTGTCGTGCTCTGGCAAGGGCGCATTTTCATCACTAACTTCTTTGTGGTCATTATCATAGAGATCCTCTGTTGTTGCTGACCTGGTGCCATAATGAACTGACATAAGAAGGCAGAGTAGACATAGAGAAGGCCATTATTGCTACAATTTCTCAAAATTAACTCCATCAAATATTAAAGAAAAACAGCAATTGTATTTTTCAGGAAAGTGTACTAAACCATTTCACATTCAGTGAAAGTAGAACTAAGCTGCCATATCTAATTTATCTCTTTTCAAACAAATCTACTGGCACTGAAATAGACCAAAATGAAATTTGTGACTAAAATATTCTTTGGATACTATTACAAGGGTCTGTAAATTATATTGCTAAATAAATATTAATGTCACTGTCCAAACTGTATCAATAAACAAAGTATACCTCCAAGCCAGATGGCCACCGCCAGAAGAGCAAGCACCAGTACAGCTGCCGCTGACCCTCGGTAACACTGCGCATTATTCTGACAGCAGTTCTTTTTCTTCTTGGGGGCTGCACACAGACAACAATGATTTTCATCTCTTATATGTTTATGTTCACTGTCAAACGACTGTGTATGGGAGATGCTGGTATCACTGACGTGTGGGGAACTCTATGACTTGAGGAGCAGCGACAGCCGGTGGATACTGGGGGATGTAATGTGGCTGGTTTGGTAGCGTCAGGTCTGACCCTGATCCATACACTACTTCCTCATAAGGCCTGAGAGGGGGCTGAGGGTGCAGACCAACAGAGTAGTAAGGAGGAGGAGGTGAGTCCTAAGAGGAAAAGACAGAAAGTAAATCATTTATTTGCGTTTTTTTGTAGAGATTAAATAAATCATTGTGATTTCACAAATTCACAAATTGTAATAGGGTCTTTTTTTTTCTTTTTTTTTGTCCATAAGTGTGGCATTCAGCCCTGGAACACAATGCCCTGATGTATATGACATGGTTAATAATCTAATTAGAAAAAAAAACAGAGAGGCAAGCCACTTGGATGTTTGTGGTGATTAAGTAACCAGGGGTGGTCCTAGCCTGTTTGGTGTCCTGGGCAACTTTAGCTACTGAGCAGGGTTTAACAAATAAAGATATTTCCCTCTCCTAAATATATGGGCAATCTCTGGAGTAGAATTTAACACCCTCTACTCTTGAGCAAGTATGTTACAAGTGGCACCAAAGGGAGCGCCTGGTTGTCTGGTTTAATTTAAATACCATTACTTTTATTTTTAACTGTTGTGGAACATGGATATCCAAAACATAAATCTAATTTATTGACAACATTTGTTTGTGGATGATTTGCCTCTTAATGGTGTTGTCAAAGCACCCCACCCCACACCTCCACCCCCTTTTCCCACAACTTTTTCAAGGCCCAACCTATTTACAGCCTGACATTATTCAAAAGTGAATATGCAAGCAGCTCTTTTGTCTTTTGTCAAGAATGATTCATTTGCACATGTCGCATATTTTGCATTTCACATAACCCACTGGCTCATTGTTTTTTTTTATGCATATTGTCAAAACTTTTCCACACCTCAGGCTTTGCTTTCATTTTCGGTGCAACCAAAATGCAATCGCTGGGGCTACCACTCATTTAAAGCGCGAGCTGCAATGCAAGCCACAGCCTATGTACAATGATTGAAATTAAGCCTGAACCTGGGTCCCATCGGGTCCCATCAGGTCCTTTCAGGTTCAGGCAAAGATCATCAGCTTTGTCCCCTCCCACTCCAGCAGAGAAGTGGCAAGGCAAGTTTATTTATATAGAACATATCGTACTCAAAGGAATTTCAATGTGTTGTCCAAAAATAAAACAAAGTGCAGTACATCTGCACCAAACAGAGGGCGCCCACTCACAAATGGGCAACAGAAAACCACCAATTTTATCAAAAACTGCACTGGCATGATGTTGGGGTGGGGACATGATGCCACCCTGGGCAACAGATCATGTTGTTCATATGAGAAACCATCCCTACAAGTAACCTATTGTTCAATCTATCTTAAGATAATTCCTAACCAAGTCAATGTTTAATCCCACAAAAGGGTGACAAATTTAGTACACAAAGGCACAAATGGTTCATCTTGGCAATAATAACTAAACGATCAGGATTAAAAGTTCATTACCTCACTTAGGAATAAGGAATTTCAAACATATGACTTTGTTTGAGGAAGGAATAACGTTAAAGTTTAACTACTGCTGTAGAAAAGGGACAGGTTTAGAAAAAAGGTTTTTGTATTTAGGAAAAACTAATGAATTATTTTCCACGGTTCTGTGTGTTTGTAGGTCACCTTTTTCTGTCTTTCGAAATTATATGACTGATTATATGTCCATCAGCCACTTGGTTGGTATTCATGTATCCTTTGCTGCTCAGCTGTGTTTAAATAGGTACCTTGACACATAGTGAGACCCCAATGAATGCTGGGACTTAACATGTCCAAGCAGAACATTTTCAGCAAAATGATCCTGCTGAGCTATTCCCTTTCACTGTTGGTAATTTCATATTCATTTCATTTCATGTTCTGTTTGGTGTTTCCTGTTGATCCTGCTGTTGATCCCCTCATTTACAATAAACTTAAATGTAGTAAACTTTCTGTTGGTGTTGAGTCCATTATTGTCATTATCGGTGTTGAGCCAGCTGAAGCATGTAATAGTGGCTTATTAGAACCTGTGAAATAAATATGTAAACAGGTAAATTAGCTGGTTACTTTTTTTGTGCAAAGACCCTAAATGGGGAAAACAGGAACTTTGAACCTGGCTGTATGTTGTACAGATCTGGATTTACTAATTTACACATGAAATCTGATTACAAGGAATTCACCAGCACTTCTATTGGGTAGCATCCTGAAATGTAAAGGAAAAGAATATATATCTAAATTCAGTTTAGTTCAATTCAGTATATGATCTACTTACAACAAAGTTGTATTGATGAGTCTATTAAGTTGTTAAAGCCCCAATAGACTTAATTTGTTAAATCTATGTCTCCTTTTTTTCAGTCTTTCTGGTAAGCTCTGCCAAAGAACCGCAGACCATAAGAGTCAATCTTTTTTTTAACTTACGGCAAAAATACCAATAAGTTCATTTCTTAAAATGAACAGATACATTCTTCCATGTAAATAAAAAAATAGGAACATATATCAAGCTCAAGTTAGTACAAGTGCATTTCGACTGCTGTGATGTTTTGTTCAAATGGAAAGGATAGCTCATGAAAATAGAATGCTATGTGGCTTGACTTGTTTGAATGCAATGTTGCCAGATCACCTGCAAAGTGCCTTTAGCATTTAGAGAATGTGATGCAATGTAACACAAGTTTCCCACCTTGTTGAAAGCCATGTTTGTCATTTGAATTAGGATCGCAACGAACAGTCATTACTATCACTTACACTTGCAAAAGTGTTGACTGACCCTTGTAGGATCAATGTTTCTGACAGTGTTTCAGCTCCCAGGTTGGCACTAAACAGATTGTGAAAGATCTTGCAGCTTTTTCAGAGACAGTTTATAGTGCACATTGATCAAGTTTCAAAACCCACCTATAGGTATGCTACACCCTATTTAATTGAAATGGCTGAGAAAAAATAGGTGGAGGTGTCAGTTTATCATATTTCCTTTGCAGCGCATACAAGATCATATTGCAGTCTCCCTATCTGTCATTATCATGGAAAAATACCTGTAAAATTAAAGGATTACACCTTTATTACTCAAACAATGTTATAAGAGTTAAGATTTCAAGAAAAGAAATGTAAAACTGCAATCTCACTTTTCTTGCTGTTTTTTTTAATCTCTGATATGGGTAAAATAAAGCAAATTCCAGATATATTCATCTGATAACCTGTGTGACCGAGGACACTGGTTTAGGCACCATAGGGAAGTGATTATCCTTAGACTTTAACAGTGTTTGTTGTTTATTTGGATGTTTATGACTTGTAGATGTAAGAAACACACTTAGATGAGGAATTACTTTTACTTTTATGGGTTTGGATCTTTCTCTGAAGTACATAATTTAAACAGTCAAGGTATTGTTTAAATGACAAAGTGACAAATTACTTGAAACAGGGATTTGCTACTGAGGTCGTGAAAATTCCATGATTTTCAGTTGAGATAATTCTGTGTTCCTGAAATACAAAATGTGGAAATAAAAATAAAAAAAATAATGAAAACAATAAAAGACTGGGATTTATAATATCTGTGACTTGACAGGTAGACTGAAACACATAAAACCTCTGTGAGCCTCTTCAAACCTCTGACCATGCAAGGTTTACCCCACTAAGTTTCTTGAAAACCAGCTAGAGCAAACAGAGATTTTTTGACAAATTACTATTTCTAGGTGACAGCCAATATTGATTAACAGAGAATGTTTGGCCATTGGCTGATGGAGAGACATTCAGACATAGAATGTAGGTAGAAAAAGAGCTTTTTAAGAACAAAAAGAAATAATAACTTACCGGTTCATGTTTTGCCATTGGAACCAGTGCAGCAACAAGTGCAGAATTAAGGCAAAGGCAGGTGGGTGGAGCTTTTTACATCTAGGTTTACTTAGTCACAGAGTCATTGTCAGAACATGCTGGCACCATGCTATGTTTTTCCTGTCTTCTACTCTCCCTCTTTTCTTTTTCCTTGCAAGTGTGATAGTCACCTGCCTTTGACCAGACGATAACTGGGAGGTTCACACTTCCGCTCCCTCCCTGAAGCATCCATCATAAACTCAGCTTTTTCCTCTTCTGTTTACAGCAATGGGAGTGCTCCTCAGAGCACCACCTGTCAGACCGGTTTTGCAGCTGCAGAGCACTAACAATAGTTTCACAGACTGAAACGTCCTTGTGGAACCAGTATTGTAGAAATGTGGACTGTTTAGTTTTAAAGAAACAGTTGCTTCCCAAAAGCCATAACCACTCTGAACTTACACAGAAACTGATTTCTCCACCTAAGTCCCCCAACCCCTGGACTTCTTCTACCCACTAAGCTTCTACGCAATATGCATTATTTAATGATGTTGCAAAAATACCTCAGACTGCATATAAAAACCATATTTAACCACATTTATTTTTCTTTTTTAAATTTTATTTCCTTCTTGTGTAAATGTATATCATGCCTTGTGCTCAGTCCCTCACTCTCCCCTCTTTTTTTGCTCTAGCAGTTTTATGCTGTATATATATATTTTTGAACTACTTGTATATGCTGTTATATATATTTTATCTTCTTTATTTTTTACCTACTTATATGCACTGAATAAGAAATTGCTTTTAATCTCATAGTACATGTGTACAGTGACAATAAAGGCATTCTGTTCTATTCTAAAGAAAAATATGCACATTTCTAGCACACTGTGAGCACAGGTAAATTTCTTTCATTCGTTCATTCATTTTTCATACCTTCACACTTATTTGGGGTCATACTGGAGCCCATCCCACCTGTCATTAGGCGAGAGGCGCTACAGGCTGGGTAGGTATACAGGACGACAAACGACCATGCATGCTCACACTTGCTTCTACAGTCATTCCAGAGTCACCAGTCAACCTAACATGGATATTTTTTATAATCATAAGGAAAGAAGCAAAAAACTGAAATTTCTGAATTTCTGAACTCTCTCTCTTTCCTTCTCATGGTATTCACTTTGCTTTCTCTCTAATTTCCTTTTTCATTTTCTGAATAGTTGGCATTTGAGGGTCTGAAAGTCTGACCATTTTAATCCTTTTTCATGAATAGTTTAGTTCAATCTCTTTAATAATTCGCTCCGTTGCTCTCAGTATATTGTGTTCTTGTGTGTAAACATATAAATATATCAGCTT
>JBAMYA010101318.1:0-20400 GCA_037176975.1 Arrhamphus sclerolepis | reverse complement strand
AGAAAAAAGTGTTTGAATGCAAAAAAAAAATAAAATTTGAACACTGTTTTTATTTGATTAAAAATGTTTTCTTTGATTGAAGTGAAGTGTTTTTTAATTGAAAATAGGCTACTTTTTTGACTGAAGTAGTCATTTTTGTACTTGGGCCATATTTTGGGTAGGACATTTGTGTCTTTATTATTCAAATTCAAAAAATTGCTTCAATCAAAAAAAGGAATATCTTCAATCAAAGAAAAAAACTGTTCAAATGCAAAATTTAAATAGAAAAATATAGATATAGCCTACATGTGTGTGTGTGTATATACATATTTCGATTGAAGTGAAAAAGTTTTGAATTTTTTTTTCGTTTGAAGTGGAAAAAGTTTTGAAGACGTTTTTTTCTTTTTTGACTGAAAATGTTTGACACAAACACCACGCGGTGGGCGGGTCCTTTTGCATTGGTCAGACATGTTTGACAAGTGTCTACACCAACAAAGTCTTTCTGGCAAGCAAGTCATGGCTGCCAGCGAGCCGAGGTGTAGTAGTGGAGCAGAGGAGCTTGAGAAACTGTTGGGATTTCACATTCCACTGGGATCTTTTAATGTGAAGAACCAAGGAACAATGATTTTATAGTAAAATGGTTATTATAACAGAAGGTGAAAGATTACATGAGCACATGTAGCACAGATAAATCTGGAGACTCTGCAGTTCTGCCTACCTGTTAGTAAATCTAACCTCGAGTCTGCTCTTCTTCTGGCTCATTGTTCGTTATGAGCTCCCCCGCCTCAAACCCAAACTAATTACCGTACCTTCGGTCTCTGTTCTCATAACCTTGGGTCTTCAGTTCCTTGCCTCCTACATTCTACGGCAGGCTGCTATCTCAATTCTCCTGTTTGAACTTCCACTGCCCACACACACAAACACCCTGTCCTGAGGTGTCGAAAACTGTGTCCAGTGAACTTGTAAAAAGTTATAAGAATATAATATCATGGTTAAGGCCCTATTCCCACAAAATGTACACATGTAGCCTACACACTTCTTTGCCAGTGGTCACCCCAGGTTGGGGGTTGATTGGGTATCGACCCGGTGGACCCGCAACCTGGGGTGACCACGGGCAAAGAAGTGTGTACATTGATGCGATGATGTAAGTGATGTAGTTTTCTTGAGGTCCTCTGCTCCACTACTACACCTCGGCTCGCTGGCAGCCATGACTTGCTTGCCAGAGACTTGGTTGGTGTAGACACTTGTCACTCAAACATGTCTGACCAATGCGAAAGCACCCGCACAACCCAGGGTTTTTGTGTCAAAAATTTTCAGTCAAAAAACAAAAGAAAAACGTCTTCAAAAATTTTTCCACTCCAAACGAAAAAACGAACAAACAAAAACTTCAAAACATTTTTTTACTTCAATCGAAAAAAATCGATATATAGGCCTAAATTTCTTTTTTTTTTTTCAGTTTTAATTTTGCATTTGAACAGTTTTTTTCTTTGATTGAAGATATTCCTTTCTTGATTGAAGCAACTTTTTGGAATTGAATAATAAAGACACAAATGTCCTACCCAAAATATGGACCAAGCAAGATTACTTCAATCAAAAAAAGTATTTTCAATTGAAGAACACTTCACTTCAGTCAAAGAAAACATTTTCAATCAAATAAAAAACACTGTTCAAATATTTTTTTGCATTCAAAAATGCTTTGGTTGAAAAGCATTTTATTTTTTTGATTGAAGATTGAAGTGAAGGTTTATTATTAAAAAAATAAATTTTTTGATTGAAGCAACCTTTTTTTCTGATTGAATAATAAAGACACAAATTTTCATTCATAGACAAATTCCTCTTGGATTTTCCTCCCTGTCTTAAGTCCTCTTGTAGATGGGTGGTCTCAACACTTTGTCTTTTCACACCACATATCGCCATGGTCTCAGTAACTTGCCTCTGGAGATTAAGAGTGGTGCGCCTGTGATCAGTTCTTTGGCCAACTCCTTGATAAAAAGGCACCGCACATTTGGCACACCACCATATAGTCAGGGTGTTGGGTAGTAAAGATGGTAAAGGCGTTCAAACCACCAACATCAAGCATGTTTTGCTAAAGCACCATAGACCACCTCCTTCTTCAGGTCCTATGTGCCTATGTGTAGGCCCTATGTGTGGACCATTTGATCCATGTGATCAACACCACCTTTGGAAACATTTGCAAATATTACAGTTCCAGAATTTCTATTATGCATACAGTAATAAAATAGTTTTGCACTTAAAACCAACTTTTGAAATAGTATGGTTAAATATATTTGCTTATGAAGTTGTAAGAGAGAAAACCATTCATGCTTGGAATTATGTTAGAAATGAATACGGGTCACTTTTGACCCATGTCTACAAATTAATGGAAAAATTCCAAATCTTTGTTTACTTTATGACATGCAAAGGTTTAAGGCTTAAATTCTTACCTAATTCATCAACTTTTAAAATAGTATAAGGTTAAATGTATTGATTTTAGAAGTTGTGAGAGAGAAAACCATATCCATGTTTGGAATTACATTAGAAATGAATGCTGGTTACATGTGTCCCATGTTGTGCATTAGAGGGGTTTTTTTCTTGAGATAAACCTTGAAGGAATAAGACTTAATGTACCTGAAATGTTAAACAATCATCATTTGGAAAGCAACTCCCGGAGCCTTTAAGCAATTGCTTTCATACAAATAAGAGCCATGTCTACCTTCCTGTAGCCTATTATGTCTGGCGCTGATATACAGACTGTAGTAAGTGGAAACATGAAAGGGGGTGGGGAGGACTATTTGGTGGGGTGGAAAAGGAAATAGAACAAAGTTGGAAATATTACTTCAAACACGTGCAGGTTACTCAGTAGTCTAAGAAGTAATGATGCACATGCTGGCCACATGCCTATTATCGTTGGTAACTATTTTAGTTTTACAGTATGCGCCGGTCTGGAAGGGAAGAGGGCGGGATCGGTGGCAGACCAGGGTTATATGCGCTGCAGCAGGTGGATTACAGTCAGGATCCTGAGCTGTTCTGCTTTTCACCTTCTTAACCAGACAGGTTCATTCAGTCGCGCCATTTTGCGAATATAGAAGAATAATGTCAAAAATTTACATGACGTATTTTTTCATTTGTTCAGTAAAGAGATGAAATATGGGATTATCGGCCACAGAACTGACGCTACAACGGTTAACTGGTAACCTAGGTTACCGTGGAAGCAACCAGGTGCGCAAAATGACGTTTATTTATCTTTTTGTGGCTGGATATTTTCTACTCGCCTATGGGGGTGAATTGAAGGATACGCCGACTCTCGGGTCTAATAACACCCCCAGACTGCTGACTGAAGGTAACACCAACAATCTTCTGGTCTTTGGGCACCGATGAAACAGTCTAGTCATCATTTTAGCTGCTCGGGATGAAGGCTGTTGTTTGCCTTAATTTACATTTAAGCGAGAAATGATGTGACATTTAATTTTCCGCAGATACGATCAGCAGTGGACTGAAGTATCCAGACTATCAGAACCACAGTGTTTTTTCATATCAGGAGGACTCAGAGGATCTGTATGTTGGAGGGACAGATTTTGTGTTAAAACTCGATGTGGATGACTATCGCATTATAGAGGTAAGTTTCTAGACGGACACTTTCTGAGCCTATACACGTTTGGCTTTCTTTAATTTATTTTTTTAGGCTATTTATTTTTAATTTCGTCGCTTACGGTGGCTCTGCTGCTTTCTGTGCCACTCTTGATCCAGACAGAGCACTTTGTGGTGCAGCTGCATGGGTTTTAATTAAATGCTACTGTAACAGATGGCCAGACTTATTATGCACATGGGTCTGTTTGCCAGAGCTGGCTCTTTTGAAGGATCACCAAAACTAACAAACACACACACACACAAAAAAAAAAAAAACAGTGGCTAAAAGTGAACACGTATTTTAAGACAGAGCCTTAGGATATTGTTTCAACTCAGACATCTTTTTTTCTTTTAATTCAGTGTTTCATCCTTACTGATTAAATGGACCAGTAATTGTTGACCAATAGAGGGCAGTGCATTTTCCTTACTCTATTGGATATTGGGTGATCAATATGGAAACAATCTGGGATTTAGTAAAGGATTATCTTATCTTATTAGTTTGTACCAAAGCTTTACCTTGAGTGACATGATCTCAGACAGCAAACCTCAGACAGAAAAAAAATCTAGTTCTTTAAATGCCAGTTTAATCGTTATTTTAAACTTTATTTATTTATTTTTGAATAAGTGATAAAACTGTTCTTTCAATTGTTTTCTGTGACAGAAATATCCTCTGAAAGCTACAGGGCAGCAGAAGTGCCGTGAGGTTAGTGACTTCCAATTAGTTGTGCTTAGTAATGAATTTTCATAATAATGTTTTGAGACAGTTTTGGGTTAAAAAAATAAAAATAAAAGCCTTTTGTGTTGAAGGGTCCTTGTAAAAATGTGATCACCGTCATTGAGCAGTTTCAGGACAGCCTGTTTGTATGCGGAACAAACGGGCAAAGACCACAGTGTTGGAAACTTGTGAGTATGCACAAACCACTAAATCTATTTATACAGCTATCTGACAATTTTGCAGTTTTTCCTGACTTGTTTATAGCAGCAAAAATGACTAATGTATTACACTCTTGTGGATCCAATTAATGATTAATTGTTCAGCCTTCTGTATAATTTATGTAGGGTGTGAGGTGTCTGGTGTCTGGTCTGTCATCATTTATTTGTTGTGTATCCCGTCACAGCTGACCTTTCTCTGGTTTCTGTCTCTCTGTACAGTTTCCTTCGGTGAACAATCAGTCCCATGAAATAGTGGAGAGTTATGAGGGGACAGGTATCTCACCGTATGTCCACACTCAGAACTCCCTGTCACTCACAGTAGGTATGTCCAGTGCAGTTTCTTGCATATGTGCAGAAAATGTTTTTAAACATTTAAAATATGAGTCAAGACTAAATGCTGTTACAGAATTGTAATCACGTGTAAAAGTAGAGTTGACAAGCCAGTGCATTTTTACTAAAATCACCTGAATAATTGAATGTTTTACTCCTTTTCATGACACGTGTCTGTTGTTTTTAGAGGGGGATCTATATGCAGCAGCACCTTTGGATATTGAAGGAAGTTCATTACAGTTCAGAAGAAGAGCTGGCAGCAGAACAAATGTTTGGATGTATGACAGCTGGGTCTCAGGTGCAGAAATTAGTTTTATTTTTGTAGTGTAGGAACGTCATACTACACTGTTGCATAATATATTTCATTGTTTGAGGGGGCATGCAACTGCATTGCAAAAATGATAAACAGTTTGGTGCTTCCTAACTCTCTGAGGAATTGAATTAAGCAACATTGTAGTTGGTTTTGCCTTGCCTTGGAATTCTTTTTGTTTTTTCTACAACTATTGTGCCATAATTAAGCTGTAATTATGTTTTGATAAACATGTTTTCCTTTGACAGAGCCCACGTTTATCTCTGCATCTTGGATCAAGCGTGAAAATGACCCTGACAATGAGAAAATTTACATATTTTTCCGCGAAAAAAACTCAGACCACAGCCCAGAGGCCGATCCTTGGATATCTAGGGTTGCCACAGTCTGTAAGGTAAGCTCGGCTTATGTGAGTGAAGTTCATCTCTGTCAGAGGTTCAAGCTTCAGTAAATAAATAACATGGAATACTGAGATGGGTTACAAATAGAAGGAAACCTGAAATACAAGCCTCTTAAGATGATGGCCGTCCATGTATTACCAGAACAGCTTCATCGTGGTTTGGCATTGAGTCTGTACCTGACATCCGCAGAAATTCTGACATCTTTTGTATTTCAATGATGAAGGTCACCATCGCTGCCTGAAATGGTGGCTCAAAATCTTTCATCAAGAGTGGGAGCTTCAAATCCTGTGACTGAAGGTCAGAACGTGGGATTGAGTGAAACCATTCATTGGCTTTTTATACCATATTATTATTCATGAGGTGACCAACCAGGATAGCAATCTGACTCAAGGATTCAGAATTCCCCTTGAATTTGTTCAGTGTTCAGTCAGTGTACAGTTCAGTCAAAAAGTTGTCATATTTAAAGATTAAAGGAAGGCCAGTTGATGGTTTTGAGAGGCAGGCTGTTTTCCACACACGGACACTGAAATCATGATTACTATCACAATTAATATAGTGTTGTATGTTACTGTTAGTGTAATTTTTAAATTGTACCACAATGAAACATAATGTAATATTCATGCACCAAAACTTTATCTGCTTTTTTTTACTTCCTGATGGTGTAAAAAGACACTGATCTGTGGAACAGTTAAACAAAAATAAAAATCCTGTAGTAATGCTGACGTTATTTTTTGTTTTTAATGGGAAAAAATTTTAAGGTCAGATACTGTTGACAGTTTAAGCAGTATGTTGTCTCATAACATAATTCTACGTCCTACTTATCAAAATAGCCTGAGAGGAAATTGTCAACTTGACCAGTGATTAAAAATAAAGGGAAATTAAAATGTATTAGGCAGAGTGATATGCAAAGCTTCCTGAGTTTAAAATGCCAGGAAACAAACATGTGTATAATTAAAGTATTATTTCCCTTTTATCTGCTCCCTCCCAGCAACTTCTTCAGATATAGTTTTCTTTTTTTAAGCCTGTTACATGTTCTTGCAGTTGGACGCCTTCAACACTCCCTAAACAGACTTACCCTAGCAGTGTTGTTGTTGCTGTTGTTTTTTTTTAATCTAATGACACCAGTATCAGATAACTCTTGGTTGACGAACTTTGAAGCACAATGAAAAAGCTTGTTTGGGATTTCATTTGTTGGTATAATTTTGCAGGTAGACGAAGGGGGATCAAAAAGATTCTTCCAGAACATGTGGACATCTTTTCTAAAGGCTCGGCTCGTCTGTGGTCTCCCCGAAGAGTCGGTGTATTTCAACCGTCTCCAAGACATCTATGTGGTGCACGCAGAAGACTGGCATGACACAAGAGTCTACGGGCTTTTCACGAGCAGCTGGTGGGACATTTTTCCTTCCTTTATTGTTGGAAACTAAGCAACAACATGAGGAACATGCTGACAGCACTAAAACACTAAAAAGTGTCAGTGTCCTGACTTTTAGTCGTTGCTCATATAGCAAAAAAAGGAAGTCTTTGGTTTGTTTTTGTCATCATGTTCCAGTCACTAACACAATAATGGATACATCACTGCTGCTATGGTGGCATCATAAATAGCATATATGCTAACCTCAGTTATTTTTTTCCTCCCCAATATATTTTTATACTTTAGGAACTCCACTGCAGTTTGCATCTATTCAGTTGGAGAGATTGAAGAAATATTCCAGAATTCAACTTTCAGAGGGTATGACAAAGAGATTCCCAATCCAAGACCAGGAACAGTAAGGAACTGCTTTGTTTCTATGGTGCTCCACAACAAAAACATTTTCTGGCACTGTTCTATTTTTCCTCATTTAAGTTCGCTCACATTTAGTCCCAGCAGTCTGTTATATATCACGTGCCTGTGAGTACAATTTTAGATTAAAATAGACGTTACATAAATGGGCGGAAACATGGAAAATATGTGTGTGAATTACTTCACCATGTTCACTGTTTTCATCTTTTTCACTGCAGCATGTGTTGATTTTCCCCCCATTTACATAAACAGCTGACTCACAGCTTTGTTTGTAGGATATCCACATCTATGTTTTGGAAAGGAACCCACACCTGCTTTTACATTTGTTTAGCCTGTACTCAGAGGAAATGCTTGCCTCTTTTGTTTTTATACAGCTTTAACCACGTCGTACCCAGCCCACAGTTTACATGGGGATTGGCCCAGCTAGAGCAAGGCAGTCACACAGTAGAAAAAGAAATATCTTCTCTGAGCTGTCCGTATTTCTGACGAAAAACTTTTAAACATGGGTGGATAAACCTTGCTGCATAACCTGAAACACCGTACCCACTAATATGTGAATAAAAGACTTTACATAGGTATCGAAACCCTCTTTTAAGTACTTGTCAAACAGCATTGGCTGCAATACAAGTCTTAAGTTATCTTGGGAATGATCCTATAAGCGTTGCACCTTTCCTTTTGCAGCCTGCTCTGTCATTCTTGACAGAAGTATTTAAACTCAGCCAGGTTTGAAGGGAAGGATCAGTGTACAGCCATTTTCAGGTCCTGTCAGGTCTGACTGAAATGTGAACCCCTGCTTCACCTGAAAGGTTTTGCATTATGAAAATTCAGGCTCGCTTTGTATTTATTTGGATCCGTATTTTCTTTATCTATCCTGTGCACTGGTGCCTGCTGCAGAAAACAGGATGCAGTACCTTATCGTTAAATATGATAAGGGAAACGTGAGGCATGTCATAGCTCAAATCGGAGCTTGTATTCTACTGTACACAAACTTGAGTCATTAGAAGGCGTTATAGACAAATGTATAATAATGAGAGACTGAAATAGTAAGATGTCAGTGTTTCCTCATGTTTATTCTTTGAAAATGGATGAGAATGGACATGTTTTGTAAGAATGAAGTAGTCTGCTGAGGTGTGACCCAGAGGAGAGGCTAAGCAAGGCTTTTTATTAAAGAAAATCAGAGGAAAACTATAGATAAGACACCACTGAAGGTCATTCCCTCAGACAAGTTGGCACTGGAGTTTAAATAGCAAGATAACATTCAGTACTGAGGAAGTCAAATCATCTTGCTGAAGGTCAAACAATCAGTATGGCCTCAGAAAAGCATGAAAAATAAAATCAGAATCTTTCTGATAATAACAGTATATGTAACAAAGGATGACCGGTCAGGCGTTCTCTTGGCATTCTCCCGAAAAGAGCACGTACCTAACGGCTTGTGCTTTTAATTCTGCTTTTAAATTGCATGTCCATATTTTCTTCAGTGCGTGAAGAACAGCAAGAGTCTGCCATGGGCCACCGTCAGCATGGTGAAGGATTACCCAGAAATGACGGACTGGGTTCACTCCATGCATTACACAGCTCCTTTTTATGTAAGCAACAACAATTACACCAAAATAGCCGTTGACCGAGTCCAAGCAGCTGACCAGAAAACGTATAACATTCTTCTCCTGGCTACTGGTAAGTTGTAGTTGACAGAAAAGTCATGTAGTTCAGTAGACGTTGGTCAAAGCTTTATCCGGTTATGAATACATTGTGGTTTTTCTTGTCACTTTCAGAATGACCATGCATTAAATTGCTTTTCCAACAGATTCTGGAAAGATCCATAAAGTTTTAGAGGCCGGTTCAAAGCCCTTCATCATCTCTGAAACACAACTCGCCAGCAATTCAAGCATAAAGGCATTTAAACTCGACTCTAAAAAGGTACAGATAATTTTAATTGCACCTTGTAAAGTTGTTTTGTGTTGCATGTCAGCTACTGATATGTCTGTAAAGAGTGTTTTAGTAAGCTGTATGGACAAAAGTTTTGAGCACACCTGTTAAGACCTGTCTCCAGAGGTGTATAAAATCAAGCACCTAGCCACGCAGTCCCCGTTTGCAAACATTTGGGAAAAACATGACAAACTGAAGAGCTCAGTGGCTTCAAGTGTGGTGCTGTGATAAGATGCCACCTTTGCAATTGGGGAAATTCATTGTGTTTGAAAGCCGCCAGCACTGTGCTTAGTTCCAAGTCTCCGCTGGCATTAACTTAATGTAATGGGTCTTCATGGTTGATCAGCTGCATGCAAGCTTCTCATCACCAATGCCAAGCATCGGATGGAATGGTGTAAAGCACACTGAAGCTGGAATGTGCAGCAGACTGTGTCAGCTGTGATGTTTGGTGGAGGAGGGATTATGGCATGAGACTGTTTGGGCTAAGCCCCTTAGCTCCAATGAAGGGCAGTCTTACTGTCTCAGTATGCTATGACATTTTAGACAATTCTAATACTACTATGCGTCTAATTTTGTGGCAAAAGATTGAGGAAGGCCCTCTTCTATACCAACATGACTGTGAAGAACATGTCTGGCCTACATAGGGCCCAGACCTCACCCCCATCAAACACTTTTGGGATGAACTGAAACAGATTGCAAGCCAGTCCTTCTCATTCAACATCAGTACCTGACCTGATAAATGCTCTAATGAATGAATGGGCACAAATTTCTCTTTCGCTGTAGTCACAAAAGGGGAATCACTCTTTATTAAAGTATATTTATTTAAATGCTGTCTCATCCCTCCTAGTGTAATGGTGAAGCGCTGGACTGCTTTTGTCCTTAAAGCTTATATTTAAGTTTTACTTGATAGGTGGTTTACATGAAAAGTGGGTCAAATGTGTAAAATCTACAAAATGAAAGTTGTTGCTCCAAAAAATGAACATCGTTCATGTTTTTTTTTTGTTTGCTTGTTTTTGTAAGGGGCTGCACACCCTTTTATCACATTGCTTTTGTTTGTTGGGCCTTGATCTCCCTATTGTTTATTTCCACTGTGGTTGCACCTGGCAGCTGTTTTCAGCTGGAAAAACAATGTGTACTTTTGTTTAGCACAGGCAGAAAGACACACGTTGCTGCTGAACATAGTGACCTGTTGAAGTATGCGGACAAAAAGAAAAAAAAAGTGAGATGTACATACATCTTAGATTTAAAGTTGATGACTAAAAATGGAACTTGCACTATATCTGTGAAAGAATTTAGTCTCTCTCTGTAGACTGAATTGTATAGTTGCCATATTTTACTTGTACCATAGAGGGCCAGAGGTGTTAACAGTCAGAAAGCAAATTGACAAATCTTAGCACATTTATTACCAAAACCAGAGTGAAAGCATTGTGCTATTTAGAAGTTGTTGCCTTAATAAATATTGATTTTGTTTGGGTTTCTTTCCCCTCATTTACCCAGAAAAAGTTAATTGTGGGTTTTTCTGAGAAAATCTCTACCATGGACCTCCAGAGATGTGAACAGTACAATGAGTCTTGTGCGCAATGCGTACTTGCACGGGACCCCTACTGTGCTTGGACTAGAACAGGATGCAGCTCGACTGCCCCGTAAGTATGAACCGCACTCAGAGCAAGATTCTTTTAAGGGATTAAACACACTAATATAATGTATCTTCACATCGCTACAGCATAGAGCATAGTTGCGTGAAGACAATTGAGGCAACAGATCACAGAAAAGACTAATTCAGTCAAACCTGTTTTGTTTTTTGATTTTTTTATTAACAGTGGTGGAATTCAGAATATCATGTTTGGGCAAATACGTGTGTGCTCTACAACTGCAGAAAGTAACTAACGATGACACAATAATTCACAATTTTACATAATTCACAAAAACATTTGATTGGATCTTTGTTTAACCTTTTTATTTATTTTCTTTTAGAAGAAACACCAGTGAACCGGACCAAACGAGAGACAGTTTCGACAGTAAGTTTAAGGAGAAGTCACTTGGTCCCCATAGGAGTCCCATTCTATCTGTCCTGCCCTATAGACTCTTACCACGCCGTGTACACCTGGGAGCATGAAGGCCGCAGAAGCCCGTGCATGCAGATGCATTCTGAATGTTTGCACCTCATCCCTTCTGTGACAAACGAAAGTTATGGCATCTATGACTGTGTATCCAGAGAAAGAGACTACACTAAGTTTATCAAAAAATATCAGCTTACGAAGCCAGGAACTCCAATAGAAGAAAAAGGCACCAAGATACTGGAGAGTGATGCATCAGCACCTGTTCCACAGACAATGTTGATTATCCTTCAAACTGTTGCACTGGGAGGAATTTTCAGATAGTGTGTGCCGATAAATGTTCACATTAGCTCTGTAGGCCTTTGTCCTCACTTCTTTTTGTTAGATCAGAAAAGAGGCGATTCTCTAGAAACTCCACCTTTAACATCACCATTAACCGGTACTAACGTGCAATTATTTGCACTTGTGCGGAAATTACATAGCAGATATGTTTTTTTTTTTTAAAAAAAAAACAGAGGCCAGAACAGGAAGTTGAGGTGATGGAAGGGACAAAACAACTAATCCAATCACAGGCAGAGCAAGCACTGAGTGGTCTGAGGAGTGCCAGTGGGGCCTAATGGTTGTTGCTTGGATGCGTGGGCCTGTGATTAATGAAAAGTTTGAGTCTCCTGCATTTACTGAGTCACTGAGTGACTACATAATTGTTTTCCAATGAAAGAAAAGAAAGGTTGGAGAACGTCATTTGAATTGAAAATGCTTTTTAGCTTCTTTGTGTGGAGAAAAGCTTTTGGTGAAAAAAAAACAAACAAACAGGAAAACAGCACACCTCTGCAGTTTATCTTGCACGTGCCTAGATCAGTTCTCTGTGCTTGAGGTCAATCACAAGGCTGGAAAAAATAGGTTCCTTTATGGCTTTCCTCTTTGCTCCCTCAAGCGGATGATGTGATGACATATTAATAGCTTCAGATTGATTTGGGACAGGTGGAGGCAGCTAGGAGTCTTGACTGAATCTTCCTGTTTTAAGAATTCTCCTCGTGGTCAGAGAGACTTTAAAACTATGCAATTTAAGTATTCAGCTGGAGAGCAGGTTTCTAGCTAATAGTAATAATAAAATAAAATGCACACATTATGCAGTATGTAACATTGTGGCCTTAAAATCTCCCTTTATGCAACCATCAATAAGTTTTAAGTGAGTTACTTCTGCAGCCAGTTGAAGAGAAGCCTCTATGGCTTTAGAAATTACGAGGTAATTATAAATAATAAGGTACAGTGCATAGAATTTAAAATTTGAAAACATTCAGGAAACTAGGTCATTAATAAAAATTTACAAAACAAACATCAAAGAAAAAAACACTAGGTCCGCAAAGTTATGTTACTTGAGATAAGTGAAATGAGCTTTAAATACTGTGCTTAATTTTTTATGTTGAGTTATTTTCTTAAAAGTGTCTCAGTTTTATTTTCACAGGTTCCATTCCTCATTAAGATACTTCTAATTTAAGTACCAGCAATAAATATATTTATGTACAGCCTTGTTTCTAAAATGTTTTCATGCATGTAAAATGTAAATGAATCGCCAAAGTTGCATTTAATTGAAATCAAATATTTTATGTGAAATGTTTCCATTGTGGCAATTCAGATGTCAAAACTAAGAATCTTTTTTTTCTTTTTTTTTGATTAAATGTATATGCTCATCTGAATTTGATCGCAGCAGTTAAAGAAAAAAAAAGGACCTGTCTTATCTCATTGTGGTCCACATGTTACTTTGGCATTCGAAGCCCTCCCTGACACAGCCTTCCACATTTATCCAAGCTAAGGGGTCGGCTCTTTGTCTGAATCATTGAGGGATTCAGGATGCTGCGCAGGAACACATGAACAGGATGTGGCTGGGAAACAATCTGGCAACTTTCTAGTTGCAGGGCAGCCAACTCAAAATGCAACAGGACTCTCACAAATAAGCTCCTCAACACTTTGGTCTCAGAAATGCAACTTCATGTCTCCTCCATCGCGACTCGTGTGAAACTAATTGGTGTCATCAAATTCTAAAGGAGCATATGTTATTTTTATTTAAAAAAAAACAACAACTCAGATTCTCCGACTTTACTTGTTGTCCATGTCTAATTTAAAATATTTGTAAATCTGTATATTTTATTTACATTTTACAATGTATCCAAAACAAGTAGAAAACATGTTTATAAACTATATATTTTTGCACATTCATTTTGATGTAATAAGCATCTTGCTAAATGTTATTCTTTAAACAATATTTTCTATACGTATTTATTTAAAATTTGGGATAAATGATCATAAATAAATATCTGAAAATGTGACAGATGTTGTTTTCATTTATTTATACATTTTTTACTGAAAATATACTGTGAATATTAAGATGCAAGCTGGTGCTTCCCTGACTCACCTTTAAGGAATTCCAATAAAAGGCACGATAAGAGCAGCTTTAATCAGAGCAGCCAAATTAGAGGACCAGCAGAGCTATATGGATCTTGAGCTTAATCTGCCTTTCCTGGATCACAAGTCTCAACTAATGACTGCTGAATTAGTGCATCCTGTTTAGTCTGAGGACAAACAAGTACACCCTGTTTCTGCATACAAAAATAGGTAGATAGAAAGACATATAGATTCCTTTAGGAGGGGTACTCATGTAAAATTAAAAATTCTAGCAGCAGCATCATTACAGGATAAACAGAGAATAAATAAATTAAAAGATTTTTAAAAAAAATAGAGATTTAGCAAGAGAGATATTGCACATTATTATTGCACTTGTTTACTGTTATTGCACAAGGTCCAGTTGTGTTGTGGAGCTAGTGGGCCTTCCCATCCGAAGCCCCCAGCCCCACCCCAGCCCCCAGAGAGGAATTGTGCAGCATGATTGCGTGAGGGACAAAGGAGGGACTTTGTCCCTCATGCACTTGGGAGGGAGCAGTCTGTCACTGAACAGGTTCCTCTGTTTATATAATATATATGTATTATATAACAGAAATTAATCTGTGTTTTTCTTCCTGATTTTTTTTTAACCAACACGATACTTATAGTGCACTGTTTTTGTTTTTCATACAGGGTAAACTTTAAACACTATACAGCATGTTAACATTTTTTTTTTTTTTTTGTCTCCCAGAAGAAAATACAAATGTCAAAGGGTGACAAACAGTGCTGATGTATCAGTGTCTCATTCGTAGCCACACCCGAGTCCGGATTCAACAAAACCACATGCTGTTAGTTGTTATGATTTGAGGGACGGGAGGGGGGGGTCGACTACACGGATAAGGCACAGCAGACGTTTGTCTTCCTGTCTGACTCGGGTCACTTTAATAAGAGACTTTGGCTTAAGCCGGAGTTGACACACACCTAACCCATCACCTGATTGCAGACATCATGACCTCTAGATGAGCAATGTGTTGTGTAATATAGTTTCACTCCATAACAACTGGGTTTGTTAGTCATTTCTTGAACCACCCACTGTAATTAAATCCAGGCCCTCTGCTCATACTGTAGAGTCAAACTACACAAGAACCCTGTATCTGAACTTTGTACTGTACTGCTAAGCATCACTGATAGGATTCACTTTAGGCCTATTAAAAGATGAACATGCAGCGTCCTATATCTACAGTCTCTCTGAGAGACTGAGTAATGGTACTGTGACGTCTTAGCAGATATATGATGACCTTCTCATATGTCTGTGCCCTGATAAAAGCAGACCTTGATCTGCCTTCGCTTTTGTCTTTAGGAACTAAAAATCATGCTGCAATGGGTAGAGATCAGGCGACTGACTTTTCCTTGAAGAATATTCCATTTCTTTGTCTTCAAACAGTCTTGAGTTTGTCCTCAATATGTGGTGGTAATTATCCATCTGCACTTTGAAGCAAATGTGTTAGATTTCTAGCATTTCACTGAATGCAGGCAGAGAATCTAGTCTGATATACAAAATCTATCTTGTTACTTCTGTCGGAGGTCACTTCATCAGTAAACACGAGTAAACATATTCCACAGGCGGCCATACGTTCCCTTACTATAACACTGCCTCCATCATATTTGTCACATAATGTGGCATGTCTCAGGTCATGAGCAGTTCCTCTCCTTCTCCTTGTTTTTTTCTACCCATTATTCCTATACAAGTTTATCTTGTTTATTTCTTTTCAAAGAATCTGATATTATAACACGCGAAGCTTTTCTCAAAGTTTTCTGGCAAAATCTAATCTTCCTTTTCCTGATTGTCACTAGTTGTTTACACTTTGTTGTAAACACTCAATACATGCATGACTGCATCACTTGTTGATCTTATCCAGCAAATTCTTGACTTCTCTTGATGTTGCAGAAAAGTTGTGAGAACTGAAAGGAAACGGCAACTCTGTTGTTCTCAAGTTAAATACTCATAAAAGAATAGTGAAGACTATTTTCAATCACCTGATTTCTTTCTCTTTTTTTGTTTTGAACCAAACTTCTGATTTTTGTAAAAAATAAAATAAAATATGGACATGTGTTTTATAATGTGTCTTTTAATAGCACCAAGGAAATGTAAGCATCACAATAATGATGTACATTTTGTCTGACAAAATGCCCATCACTTATATATTTTCTTTTTTGATTAGTGCAATGTGCATGACAGATGTACCATGTCCACACACTAGTCTGAACTACATGCATCATCGCAGGTTTTACAGCAGCATGACATCATAGTTGATAATTGGCTGAAACTAGACAGGACCATTGGCACTGCTTGATCATATGATTCCCCCTGTTACATCATGGATTTTATAATTTATTGACTGTATTGGTCTTCTCCTGAACCACCCACTATAACTGAATCTGGTCTCATGACATCTTTGAAAAATAAACAATTCTGCACCAGCTGTAATAAATGTTCATAAATGACAATTCATTACATTTAAAACGGTGTTATTTTGTTAAATTGTTTCTACATTGTTTAGTTTAGAAAATAACATGAACTCACACCTGATGGCTTCAGTCTCTTCCACATGGTGAGGTAGACAACTCATTAAGTCAACAATGGTATCAGGCACCAGCGTGACAAGACTAAATGGAGTTACAGTGAATACAGAGATAAGGAGACCTTGCTGTGTCTCTTCTGTGTTCTGATATAAGATGACCTTGTGTGTTTCTGAGTTTTCCCATTGTTTGTTTTAGGGAGGAAATAGGAAAGAAGCCAAAACAAGGAAACTCTTGAATTATAACAAAGACAAACAAAGCTCTTCTTTGCAATTCATAGTTCCCTTGTTGGTCAGCTTAATTAAAACATTTTACAATATCCAACACATGTTCCGTACTCATTTTGGACGCATTTACATTTTCATTTGCATAAAAAAACAAAACAAAACAAAACAAAACAAAAAACTTTTAAACGCTCCTGTTTCAAGGAATTTTAGTTGATCCTGACTTCAATTGATGTTTTTTAACAGTAGAGGTCAGTGTTACCTCATACAACTAATGTGTTTGCGACGTGAATTTCTAAAACCCCAGCCTCTACCTGAAACTTAGAAAAAATACGTAATAATAATAATAACAACAACAACAATAATGTTAATAATAACAACAACAACAACAATAATGTTAATAATAATAATAATAATAATAACAATAATAATGTTAATAATAACAACAACAACAATAATAATGTTAATAATAATAACAATAACAACAACAATAATAATGTTAATAATAATATTAACAATAACAACAATAGTAATGTTAATAATAATAATAATAATAATAATAATAATAACAACAACAACAACAACAACAACAACAACAACAATAATGTTAATAATAATAATAATAATAATAATAATCACAATAACAACAATAATAATGTTAATAATAAGAAGAAGAACAATAATAATAATAATGTTAATAATAATGTTAATAATAATAACAATAATAATGTTAATAAAATATTATTATTAATAAGAAGAAGAAGAACAACAACAATAATAATGTTAATTGTAATAACAGCAAGAATAATAACAATAACAGCAACAACAACAACAACAACAATAATAATAATAATAATATATATTAATATATTTTATTATTATTATGAATAATAATAATAGGTTTGTCTAATTTCCAAGAGAAACCTGAATTTGAGTTCCTTCTTAATTAATTTATGCAGTAGGTTATTAAACTTATCACACAAATAATAGTACCACATTTCAATACAATATAATACAACATTTCAAATGTAACTTCTGTATTCAAAGTCTTCAACGTTTGTAAGTATTAACTGTAATTTTACCAAAACTTTAAAAGGTAAAAGCAGTCCCTGTCAGGTTTGAGCTATTTTTTATATTTCTTTATGGTGGCCATATTCTGAAAACCCAAAAAGAGGACCTGCCTACTTGGCCTCTTGGAGATACTGCAAAAAACCTCAAAATTCTCAAAGATGACAAAGTAGCTTTATAAACCTTATATTTATTTAAAACATCCCTTTTCTGTTTGAAATGAAAATTTTCTAATATGTAAACATAAATAATGCCTCATGACAAGTGACATGTGGTGAGGTTCATGGTGAGGTACTGACTCCATCAGAATCTGATTTACAAATGAAGCCAACAGAGTAGATCATTCACCATCTGGTCTGCAGTAGTTAGCAGGTTATGCTTCATATGTCATGTCAGCATCTTTTGAAAAGATCTTCTACTGGCTTTTAGTGGCAAAAAGGAGGAACTCCCGACTTTGCCCGTCGGTTTAGGCTGGAGGTAGATGCCTCTGCCGTGGGGGCTGGAGCTGTTCTGTTGCAGGAGTATAGTGATGGAGTGGATCATCCCATGTGCTGTTTCTCTAGGAAGTTTAACAAACCACAGAGAAAGAAACGCTTGCTTTGTTGTGGTCACTCCAACACTTTGAAGTATATGTGGGTTCTAGTCCTTTGCCAGTGGTGGTCTTCACTGACCATAACCCCCTCGTTTTTCTGAATCGCATGTATAACCACAACCAGACACTCATGAGATGGGCACTGATCATGTAGGACTATAACCTGGAAATCAAACACAAAAAGGGGTCCAGATTTTGATTTATCTTGTGATGTTCTGCTTGGGTTACAAACCCATTATGTGGGTTTGTATTTTAAGGGGAGGGGCGTTACTGCTGCTGCCGTGCTCTGGGGGTTTGGCCTCCATCACCACGGGCCCGTTTCACAAAGGAGGTTCAACAAACTCCGAATCAAAAAACTAACTCAGAGTCAACAAACTCTGAGTTTTGGGTTTCAGAACAGCAGTTCTGAGTTGGTCCAATTAACTCTGAGTATGTTGACTCTGAGTTACCGTGACGATAAAAAGCAATCATCAGTGGAGCTCAGATACCGTGATTCACCATGGCAACGCCAGGTAAACGGAAGAGATCCACCTACTTCATGTCGGCAACCCCAATGTTATAAAGAAAACTACCATTAGCGAAAAAACATAAAGCAAATACAGAGTCTCTGGTATGAACTGAAGGCAGAGCAGCGGCGGGTCGTCTTTGTGGACGAAGGACATCATGAAAAAAATTGAATTGACTGTAATAGAACATCATTGGGGAATGCCAAACAATGTGGGTCCTAGGATCCTTTCCTGATGCAAATTCAGTTCAGCTCTTATTAATACAGAAGAGCTGCAGCAGTGAATGAAAGAGTTGATGTTACAGTTACTATGCAAACAGTCGGCAGAGGTGAGATCTTGCTGATTTAATGAAAGAAAAAAAAAACAGCTGACGAAGTAAGTAGGCTATTTTAGACAGATGACTCAACCGCAAGATGTTTTGTTGGTTTTTCTTAGTTCTGCTTCATTCTTCATTCATACTTTCTAATAATACAGGCCTATTACAGTTTATTCCATCGTTATTGTGAAAACTGGCACGAGATAGTCACTGATTTGGTATGGAAATACTGTGGGTGATATCTGTAGTCTAATACACGGAATTATTTATTTATACAAAAAATATTTCCTCTTTTTTTCTGTTTTCTTTCTTTCTTTTTTGATGGGGGGGTGTAATGAGTGGATGTCAGAGCCGCTTTGACCGTATTGAATTATTAAACTATCTATTTGGATCATCAACACACTTTACTGATGCAAAATCCCACATTTCCTCGTTCAGGCGTCACCAAAATGATCGTTATATCAGAAGTTTTCAGATTCAACTGAACCCGTTTTGGCTTTTAAAAGGGGAGGAGACAGAAAGAGACTCGGTTATGTTGAAGTAAAACTGCTCCCAACCAGGTTTAGTTCAGGGAGTCAGTTGCCGCAGTAACAGACTCCGAGTATCAGTTACCTCACTTTGTGAAACCGGCTCTAGTGAACCCTCTGGCTCGGAGTTAAGTAACCCCGCTTTGTGAAACGGAAAACTCAGAGTTTCCCTGAGTTCCGGTTAAAGATAGTCGGAGTTTCCACATAACCCGCTTTGTGAAACGGACCCCAGGAGGAGGACGGGTGTTGACGAATGCTGGCCTGGAAAATCAGAGAAACAACAGATGAATTGAAAGAAATTAGAACAATGTTGAGTGAATTTGTGTGTTATGTCTGATGTGTCAAAGCATTTTCAAAAACTTGTTAAAGAGTGAACCTTATTGCTGCCTTAAACGTGGTGTGACGTCATCGCCCCGTGGTGAAATTCCTCCCGAGACCCCAGGATTCATATGTGGCTGTGCGCTACACAGAGGTCTTTATCCATGTGACATTTCCGTGTTACCATCGGAGGTCACTAAAGTGCAGTCTAGAAAACCTCGCGGGAACATTATGCACGATTACATGTGTCATCCAAAGGTTTTGGAAAATTCTTTAAAGATCCCAACTTTTGCGAGTAATGTAATGTTGCGATCACAAATTTCACCCTGCATCACGCAGCTTTTATGAATGAGGCCCCTTGACTGAAGAACATTTCCGTACAGTCGTTACTATGGCGACCAGCTGCAGCATGCTACCAACAACACTAACCTGTTTAGCGGTTTAAAGCAGTACGGAAGAGTATTAGGGACACCGAAGAAAAGAAAAATATAATTCTATGAATTTTTTCTCAGAATTATCTTTTTCTTTTATTCAGTGGCCCTCATACTCT
>JBAMYA010101297.1:6913-20405 GCA_037176975.1 Arrhamphus sclerolepis | reverse complement strand
AGAGAGGGCTGGTGAAGGACACGCTCACCCCTCACATTAGCACAAAAAATCTGCTACAAGATGAAATTGCATATATATACATTGACTGGTTTTGCCAGATGATGGCATTAACCATCAATATAAATGCAGACAAAAAAAAGACATTTAAAAAGGATGAGTGGTGTCAAATAAAATGTGCTTTTTGACTTTTCAATTGAGCCTTTCTTCATATGTGGTTCAAAACCTCTCCAGAAAGCCCTTTGAACTGATTATACACAGCGATCACGGGTTAACGTAAAGGTCACGTACAAGTCAAAACCACTTGGAGGTGTTTTATTTTGAAAGACTCATCGATTCTCGTGTCTTACTTCTTGCCAATTCGATGTGCTTTGTGTAAACTGATGCGGGTGAGCAGCAAGCGAGCTCGAAAATAGACTGGCAGAGAAGAGAAGGACGCTCACTTCTGGGCCACTTCTAAACCTCTACAGTGCATTTCTGGTGCCACTACTTTTATTGCCTTGACTCACTACTACTTACGTTGTACTTAGAACTATTAAGTAAACCGACATCTCGGTACATTATATCTGCAGCAGGAAGGAAGCAGCACAAATGCTTTAAAAAGCAGATGACTTTGATCAGTCAGGACAGAAAGGGGTTTTCTTCAAGGTTCTGATATTGTAGATTATTCAATGTCACACCTGCAACCTTGCCACATACTTGAGGGGGATGCCCCTGACCTGTTAGCGCTTGGTAGGTGGTTCCACCACTAGGGGGGGCTGCAAATTAAAGATGATTAAATTAAAGACAAACGAGCTACCACTAGACGAGCATTAGTGACTTAAATTCGATGGCAGCGAAACTCAGTGGAAATCGGGGTAACGCATTCCCTTTTAAGCTGATTTAAAAACCAGACACGTGCCACATTCTGGACCAAATCTGGATTGGTTTTACAGCAGTCGAGGGGAGAGGTACCCAAGGCCTGCGCCAAGAGCTGGGTCTGATTTTTCTTACATACTGAATAATGCAAAGCGCTTTTGGTCTGTGCAATCCTGATTGCAAAGCAAGAAACCAACAAACAGACCAGACTTTGTTGCAGGTCATATTATGAGTTCAAACTGGCTTTAAACACGCAGCGTCACCCAAGACGCTCATGTCTGACGTAGTTCTTATTCAACAGACTGGACCCAGACGGCCATATTTTGCATTATTTTAATCTCACGTAAAGGAAGCCCATGCTGAGTACCAGATTACTACGTCACTTAATCTCTGGGTTCAAACAGCAATATGAAAGGTGGATGGCAGTTGTATGACCTGGCTTAAGCCCTTTCGTCTAATCTGATGGCTGATAGTATGAGAGGGAAAAGAGAAAGAAAGAAAGAAAGAAAGAAAGAAAGAAAGAAAGAAAGAAAGAAAGAAAGAGAAAAAGAGAAGAAAAAATGTTTTTCTCAGGTGTGCAATCTTTTACATCAGTGTGTGAAAAAAAGAAAAATACAGATTAAGTTTAAAAGATTATGACATCAGAGGATGTTAATAGAAGATCTTCACACACCAAGAGCGTGAAAAAAACAAAACCCATGATCTTTTTTATGAAAAAAATGATTAATATTATTTTATTTTATTTGTCCTCTGCCTGGCATAAATGAGGTTTCCAAAATGTAGAATGAAATGTGCGATTTTTCACGGATCGTTTAAAATTGGTACAAGTTGTTCTTAAATTAGAGGGGCCTCTGTGTCCCTGAAGACAGCAGAACTGGCTCCTCGCTGTGTCCTAGTCCTACAGAAAAACAAAAATAGGGGCTTGAGAGCTCAGCAGGACTGTGCTCATTTTAAGTAGGGGAGGCTCGGCCATCCTACGCACTCACTCACTCACACTCACACACCAGCACTCAATACTGGAAATATCACCTAATAAATGAACAGAAACACATTGAGTGCACACAGATGTGGGATACATTGTCATACACTTCTACTTATACATTATCAGGACCTCTTAATAGGTTGACTCAGGCTACTTTTCAGGCACTTCAAAATTCTGCCCTGTTATTAATTAAAAAAAGCTGGTAAGGTCTGATCAACTTTGAAAGATTTCTTCTTCGTCTACCTCTTCTATTAGGTCAGCAGCAGATCTTCTGACCCACACTAAAAAATCTGGGTCAGAATGATCAGTCTCAAGCTAAAAGCATGTCATATCATAAGTGGAAAACAAATTCAGAAGAGATCATATCAAGGCAAAGTTTCCATCTTTAACAACGCAACGCTGCAGGAAGAAGTCATGAATGTCAATCAATGGGTCACTCAGTGCAAACAGAAGTTGTGACGGAGCTGTTTGCAAACTGAGCTGCAGCTGTGACGTTAGTTAGGTTTCATTGAGGCCATAGGAGCTGTCCACTGCTGAAAATCAATCCAAAGCCTGCAGGAATAATCGACAGCAGGGAGGAGGAGGAGGAGGAGGAGGAGGAGGAGGAGGAGTGGGCTGAATACTCTACCCTGACGTGGAAAATGATGTTTACCCATTAAATCTTTTCTTCTCTCTCACCCTTACCAAACACAAACACACACACTTGTACGGTAAACTTACTCAGAAGCATAAATCAATGTTCTGTTAAACATTGTTGTTGTTTTTTGTTTGTTCATGTGTTTGTTTGTTCTTATAGTTTGTTAACATCTATGACAGGACTAAATACACTAATGAAACCTTAACAATTTGATTTGATTCAGGAAAGTAACCAATTTTCAGTAAAATGAATTTTCTTTTCTGAATTCAACTTTTTCAACAAAAACACAAGTCGATAATCCATGCAGATGTTAACAATGTCAAGAGAAGTTTTGTTTTTTGTTTTTTTTATAAATGTCATACGGCTGTAAAGACTCACCTTTGTGTCACTGCAGACTGAATCACTTGAAGATTAACAGTGGTATCATCCTCACCAAAAGATGCTGAGCTTGGTTTACTGGTACTGTTGCTTCTGTCCGTCTGCCTTTTTTTTCACTCACTTCCCTTTACTAGACAAATATCTGCTTCATAAATCTGCTCACAGCTTTCTCCTGCACAAACTTGTGCATGTCTCCAGTCTGAGCCTTGTCCTGTTGCTCCATCGTAGTTGACACGAGCCGCTCCGTCCTGCGCTGCCTGACGGTTCTGTATCTCCCTCGATCCCTGCTGGTGTGTGTGTGTGCATGCATGTGTGTGTGTGGGAGACGAACAGAGTGAGAGAGAGAGAGAGAGTGAGAGAGAGGGAGCACTCTGATGTGCCTATTTATGAGCTTTATTATTTTATTCAGAGGGTGAAGGTGTGAAGTATATACTCACTATCATTGTATTAGGTTCACCTGTCCAATTGCTCGTTAATACAAATTACTTATCAGCCAATCACATGTCAACAACTTAATGTATTTATGCATGTAGACGTGGTCGAAAGGACTTGCTGAAGTTCAAATTAAGTGGCAAAATGGGGAAAAAAGAAGATTTAACTTATTTTGAACATGGCACGGCTGTTGGTGGCAGATGTGCTGGTCTGAGTGTTTCAGAAACTGCTGATCTACTGGGATTTACACACACAACCATCTCCAGGGTTTATGGAGAACGGTTCAAAAACTCATCCAGCTTTGAAGTTCATAGGGTACAGCGGTAGAAGATCATGCTGGGTGCCCATCCTGCTAGCTAAGAACAGGAAACTAAAGCTATAATTCACTCAGGCTCAACAAAATTGGACAATAGAACATTGGAAAATGTTGCCTGCAGACATTCAGATGGTAGGCTCAGAATATGGTGTCAGTGGTGTGGGGGATATTTTCCTGGCATACTTTAGGCTCCTTCTTGATCATGGTTTAAACACGACAGCCTACCTGAGTATTGTTGCTGATCATGTCCATCTCTTAATGGCCATAGTGTACCATCTTCTGATGTCTACTACAGCAGGATAACGCACCATGTCATGAAGCTAATGTCATCTCAAATTGGTTTCTTAAAAACGACAATGAGTCACTCTACTCCACTGAAATCCACAATCACCACATCTCAGTCCAAGAGAACATCTTTGGGATATGGTGGAAGGGAAGTCGACATGTGTTTTGTAGTCTTGGAGAAGGCATTTGACCCTGCCCCTCGGGGTGTTCTGTAGGTGGTGCTCCGGGAGCATGAGGTACAGGGGCCATTGTTATAGGCTACCTGGTCCCTGTACGAACAGAGCGAGAGTCTGGTCCACATTGCCGATTGTAGGTTGGATTCTTTTCCGGTGAGAGTTGTACTTTGTCAGGGCTTCCCTTTGTCACTGATTCTGTTCATAATTTTTAAGGACAGAATTTGTGGGTGCAACAGGGGGGTGGAGGGGTTTGGTGACCTCAGGATTGCCTCTTTGCTCTTTGCAGATTATGTGGTCCTGTTGGTTTCATCGTGCGAGGACCTCCACCTCTCATTGCAGTGGTTTGCCACCGAGTGTCAAGCGGCTGGGATGAGAATCAGCACCTCCAAATCCAAAACCGTGGTCCTGTCAGAAAAGGGTAGAATGCACTCTCTGGGTTGGGGATGAGGTTCTGCCTCAAGTGGAGGAGTTTAGGTATCTTGGGGTCTTGTTCACGAGTGGGACTCTGTACCAGTCCATTGTGGTGAAGAGAGAGTTGAGCCAAAAGGCAAGACTCTGTTTACTGGTCAATCTTTGTTCACACCCTCACCTATGGTCATGAACTGTGGGTAGTGACCGAAAGAATGAGATAGTGGATATAAGCGGCTAAAATTAGTTTTCTCTGTATGGTGGCTGGACTCTCCCTTCGAGGTAAGAGAGGTGTTCCAGGCATGTCCGACCAGAGGGAGGCCCCGGGGAACGAGCTAGAGGAGGTGGCTGGGGATCGGGGCATCTGGGCTTCCCTGCTCAAGCGCAGCCCCCACGACCCGATATCGGTTAATGGATGGATGGATGGATGGATGGAATGGGAGATTTTTGTCATAGATGATAAACAGTCTGATAATAATAATAAAAAATAGCAATACTAGCAATATATAAATCTTGTTATATATTTAGACTAATCACTGTATATGAAAAACTGAAACATCCTCTGTGATGTCACTCAAAGGTTTGTGAAGATTCACTTTGAAGACCGATTTATTTTGAGACTCTTGACGATGCCATATTGGCCAGATCTGACTCTGTCCAACCACATTTCATTCAGAAATGGTCAGAAGAAGCAAGCCTCAAATTGGCTATTTTACCACAGCTGAGCTTCATGCTAACCTATGATGGACCAGCGACCACCAGGACTTGCAGTCAGCCATTTGTCCAAAAGTCACTGCTATGGAGTGCAATCAGCTATCCACTGGCTAGTACTCCAGTTAGTCAACCTCAAAGGCCATAGTCTGAGGTGATGGTCACTCTACTCAAAAGCTTGGCTCCTCTAGGTGCTGCAAGATGTTTTTGCCAGACTAACCTCAATAGGCTCATTATCAGACAGATGATCATGCTCCTCAGTGGTGACTGCTGGGTTGCTAGGCAACTGATAGATCTCTCCTGTAAGTGCAATTATCAGTTCAACAAGTTATTCCTTAAATAAACAAGAATGTTCATGTTCTCTTAGTATTTAATTCACATGTCAGATGTCAAATTCTGCAAAAAAAAAAAAAAAAAGTACCTAAAGTTAAGATGGCTAACTTGACGCCACTAACTTAAGTCCAATGTGCTGTCACTCAAAAGGCCACACCACAAATTATGCACAACTTTGTGGCCTTACTTCATGAGGTTAACACAAATTCTGTTGTCATGGATGTGAGGTCCAGCCATGGAGACCAAAATGGATTTTGAATATAATATGTTTATTTCTACTCCAAAGTTGGACATTATAACATGAGGGTCAATGAAGACTGACTGACTTTTGGAGCAAGCCCCCAGTGGTCAGTTGAGGAAGTGCAATTTTCCCTGTTACGTCCATATATCAAATCACTAAATTCAGATGGATCTGATGGATGGATGGGTGAGTGGGTGGGTAGGTAGATAGATAGATAGATAGACAGACAGACAGACAGACAGACAGACAGACAGACAGACAGACAGATAGATAGATAGATGGATAGATGGATAGATGGATAGATGGATAGATGGATAGATGGATACGCTGGAGGACGGCCAGGAGAGTGGCAGGGCAGGAGACTGTGGTGGGACTCTCATAGTGTCTGCCACTAGATGTGGACTGGGATGGCTGCTGGGACAGCTCCTGGAGAGCTGGTGAGATACTGATGAGTCTTGTTTGGATCCTTGCCTCCCTCTGGAAGATCTCCTTGGGGGCTCTGAGGCTGGCTTCCACTGACAACCAGGGAGCTGGTGATAGACTAACTGAGACACTGGATGTTGTCTCCTGCATTGCCTACTTAGGGAGTGCCCTTTGATTTCAAAGGCAATCCCCTAGTAACGCTCCCTTTCTCAGCAATCATTCAGAGTGCAAAAAACAAAAAGTACAGCAAAATTTTGACAGCCTAACATAATAGTTTCCCTTTTCAGCCTCCAAACAATATATAAATAAATAAATAAATAAAACAACTTAAATCCAGATCAATCCAAATTCAGGTCATACGTGCTTCATTCTCATAATAACATACAATTGAGATATAAATTCATGGTTTACAAAGTTATGATAACAATGTGAAGCTGAAAACATCTTCACACCTTACTTGCATTTATATGCCAGGTTTGGCACCACTGCTTGTCAACTTCATTATTATCCATCTTTACTCACCACAATGCATTGTGGGATATATTTGCTGGGGTTAGTGACCATTGATTATACGTTGCTTTTAACAGTGCATTGAGTGATACTTTGAGTGCATTACATAGAGTATATAAAACCACACGCTGCAGTCGAACTGCACCACAAAATGACAAACTCAATTTATGGTCTCATTATGCAGGGAACAGTGAGTGATTTTTGTTCACAGCATTAGTTCCCCTCTACCACCAATCTGATGTTTGTGCACTGTAACATATGTCTTTTTATGGGCATGCTAAAATTAGAGATTTATAGATCTAGATAGATATAGATATAGATATAGATGTAGATAAATTGTAAGTACCACAATCAGGTAAAAGTGAAGTTTTCTTGTACACATGTGGGAGTGAGACTGAATGTGTCTGTTACCAGCCCTCCTTCACAGTCTGATCCAACACATTTTATGAACACCTGAAACCCAGTTTCTGTCAGAGAGGCCTAGAATTACAGACAGTGGAACACGAAAGGACAGGACAGACAAAGACACAAGACAGGCTGCGATGGGCTTTGTGTGTGTAGTATGATGCTGCCTGTGGTGTTTGTGTGGTGTATATAAATGGATATGTGGTGGTTTGTGTTGTAAGGTTTTATGCGACCACATCAGAGCTAAAGCAGCCCAGACACATTCTGAAGAACCAGGAAAAGTCAGGGGACACATGCACATACATACAAATATATATTGAAAAAAAAAGAACCACTGAAGCTCCAATAAGAGCATTAGTCATCAAAATGTCTTACAGAGGGAGATGTCTTCTATTTACTGTGAAAAACAGTGAAATACCAGGTTATAGCCCAAAACTGCGTAGATTGGTCTAAGAGGAGAATTCTGATATTAATCTTCAAATTAGAAGTGTTAGAAACTAGTGACTATTACATTTACTTGGATTGTTTGTTTTGTTTTGTTTTTTTGGTTGTGTCCCAATGTATTAAATGTTTTCTCTCATACATTAACAAATGAACTGGCATATGTATATTTTTGAATTTCAGGCTTGCGACAAATCCCAAAACAAAATTGGTATGGAGACGGCTTAGCGCTAGTAAAGAGGTGACAGGAGAAAAATAAGATTGTTAATACGATTTCAATCAAATTAAGTCAACAGGCGATTGTAATGATGTTTAAGCATCCATGAACAGCATTTGAATGTTCAGGAACAAAAACAGTCTCTAGAGGTCCCATATTTTGCAGTCTTGAATTTTGAAAACCAAAATCTTTTGTTTCTTTGCACGCTCTGAGCTCCCTCACTCTGCCGCTACTGGTCACCTTCCTAAACCAATCAGACTACCATGAATGTACAAGAAGAGCTGGTAACTGCCTGTGATTTGCTGCGGCGACTGAGACGATTGGAGGTCGTTTATTTTTGCAATGAATCAAGTCTAATGGGGTTGATCTGATCCGGGTTGATCTACACTTGATTTTAGAGGACTAAAAATCTCCAGATGTAAGTTCTGCTTATGTGAAGAGAATGTTGTTTTGGTTCCTGGTAGGTCTGCTCATTCAAAACTTTTATTTATTGCTTAATCAGTTGTGCACCTGTCAATGACTGCTAGACATCCTGAAAAGTTTATATTTCTCATTCTACAATTCCAAATGTCTTTCTAGAGGAATTACTGGGCTTGACACCAATGATCTCTGACCACTCTGACAGCACCGCATCATTTAGTAATAGTTTATAGAACCACATAGTTAAGGAATTACTGTGGAAAACATTCAAGTACAACGCAGATCTATGCTCACAAATACCACTTGTGAAAGAGTATGAAGCCTTTTGTCGACCTTATGCAGAGTCAACGTTAACATCTCTGAGATCAACCATCACACAGTCGACGTATTAATGAACTCATTTAATTGATTTTTAATTAAATTATTGTATTTAATGAATTTTTAATTAAATATATTGTAGTTACTGAAGTGCATAAAAAGAAACATCAACAACCTTTCAATGCTGTTTCAGAGATTTTAAAAAAATACCAAAGTAGAAAATACCAAAGTACCAAATAATTTTATCTTGAGTCAGCCCCTCTTTGAAATACTTTCTACAAAACCATTAAATAAAAGTCATTAAAACTGGATTTATAACAATGCTGCTGGTATAATATGAGCAAATTTTAAAATTAGCGTGAATACCAAGGGATTTATATTATTTCTCTGCTCGACATAAGCGCTTGAGTCGAACCACTGGAATTAATGTGATAACTTTGGCCTGGAAAAGGATTTAAAAAAACACACACACACGTACGAGGCTTGAGTTTTGACATCAGTAATTAATTGATTAACATGAACTAACAAATCAGATTTGTGTTCTGATGGTGTTGCAGTTCATGGTAATGAGAAGATCTATGTTTTATATCTATCTATGTACCTTATTATACATGGATCTATGTATAATAAGGTACATGTAGTGGATGTTTTAACAGACAGTGGAAAAATCTTTGAGCAATCCATCCAATAACAGTTAAGCTAGACTTACATCTGAAATTTACGGGCCAACTCTGAGAGAAATACAGCCATTTGCTCTTCTAACTCTGTCCCTGTTTTAGCAATAGATATATTTTAACTCGGTCTGAGATTTTTGTTCAGATAGAAAAAGTGAATGTATCAGTCCAGACAGAAGACAGACAGTAAATGATCCTTCAGATTACCACGGAGCAATACAAATACTCGGCTGGTCTGTAATCAGCACATAAACAGATGGCAACATGGAAAACACTCAGCTATTGACACAAATAAGCCACCAACACACACAGGATCTGTATTTTTTTTTTAAATCAACTTTAGAGTGATGTCTCTGCAAATACTCAGCTTCAGCCCCAATCCAAGTCGCAATATATTCATTATTAAAATCAATATTTTACACATTTCTTTTCTGCATGACTCAAATTACTTGCACCAATAAACGTGAAGGAAGAGCCGGTCTCCAAAAGATGTTATAGTATTTATAGAGTATTTATAGGAAACTTTCTTTGACCAACCAGCACCATAAATCTCTGTCCTCTTCAGCTTTTGCAGCATCGCTGAAGAAACACAGTGACAGGAAATACACTTTATTATACAAGTGAAACGTATTTTCTCATTTCATTCGACCTCGTTTGATAATTCCAGTCCACAAACATGAAATAATGGCTGAAAAGCAATTAACTTTATTTTCCTTCTTCTCTGGCAATGTTTGCATGCGATGTCATGCCACAAGAAGTGATTAAGCTTGGAGTTGTTTAGGTAACATTCTTGTGTCTGATTTAACCCAGGTTACGCAACAGTGATTTTGACATTCTTCTGCGATTCCAGGAACCTTGATTCATCAAGTGATTCTGACAAGGAATGAGGCATTACGCAAATGTTGCTGATGGCCAGCTTCACATAGAAAGTTGTTGAAAAATCAGACAGAAGACTTCTGCTTCAATTATTTAAAGAAAGAAATGCCAATTTTTTGGTGATTTTTGTTTTTTCTGTTTGGATTTTGACTGCCAGATGAGGCTTTTAAAGATGCCACATTGATGGTTGTTTTTCACCAATTTTGATATTTTCATGCAGAAATGAAGTGTGGTATCTTGGTGATTAGAGTTGTTGCTTCACAACAAAAAGGTTCCTGGTTCAAATCCCAGCAGGGGTGTTTATAGCCCAGTTTTCACTGGTTTAGGTTTCAGGGTAAAACTAGTAGGCTGGAATTTTAATCTTTCCAGCTGTCATGTCTCCACTTACGGTGACAGGGCTGGTTGCATGTTAACTACCATTCCAAACCACATGGTGGCGCTAGTTGACTGCTTTCACACTTTGTCAACCGCCAGAAAAGAAAAGAAGAAGACAAAGTCAAAAATGAAGAAATGAAAGAAGGAAATCAAACTAAAATGATGAGAAAAATATTGAAGGAGCTAAAGATGACTGTAGGCAAAGTTTGCCAAGCGAACAATGGATGGTGCGGTGACATCATCTCCTTCCCACAGCGTAACCAATCAGAGTCAACCCCCATCCAGAGGTTTATCAGGGCTGCTCTGAGTATCTATCCAACCATAGAAAAGGTTTTCAGCACCGTAGAAGGTCCTGAAAGCTTCTTTGGTGGTTCCTGGTAATGAAGACATGCGTCAACGATTTGGTCCTGAAAAACTACCCAGAACTCTCACTAGTTGAAACACAGCTTCTGTGTGAAGTTTGCTTTTCTCTCCTGTACTCCAGCTTCTTCCCACAGTCCAAAGACAGGCATGACAGGTTAATTGGTGACTCTGAAACTGCCTGTAGGGATATGTGACTGTGTGAGCAGTTGTTTGTCTACATGTGACCCTGCAATGGACTTGCAACCTCTCCAGGGCGTACCCCCGCCTTCCTCCCGAAGAGAGATCTCCGTGACCCTGCACAATAATAAGTGTGAATAGATAATGGATGGATGGATAGGAAATATTCAGCACGTTAATAGTCAGTGAGCACACGAGCAGCTCAGTCGGTGGATAAAATGAAAAAGAGCCCTGTGTTACTCCCACTCTGTCACATAGGGCTGTGTGTCAGGAGCATGGGATTTTGAAAGCTGCAATTAATGCTAAATCATGATCTTTTTATAACTCTAACCAACAACTTTTAGTGCCTAATAAACAGTTAGTGAGAATTAAATCACAGAGGCAAAGAAACAACATCAAGATCCCTGCCACAGACTTGCAATGAGTTTAATGGTTAATAAACACGGGGATGATGACGCTCATCTCATGCTTTTCCATTGTTTTTCCAGTCTCAAATCAGATGAAGCTGGAAGGGTATAGAAAATGCAAATAAAAGAAATTGTCACATTTGTATTGACCTTTATATCCCTGCAGACAATATTTCACAGTTTTTCTTATATTTTATTCTCAGAACACGAGGTGAACAACCATATGCTGCCTTCATTATTGCTATTTTGTTCCCATTCTTCCTGCAAACATGTCTTCCATGTGCAGCAGCATGGGGACAGGCCAGGACCGCAGGCCAGTCCCATTCCAGTATCTCCTTTTGCATTTGGCTTATGTATTGTATTGTTGAAAAATACTTGGACACTCCTGGAAGAGTTGGATATGTTGCTCTGAAATCTTGTGTACTTTTCAGCACAAATCCTCCCATCACAGAAGTGTAGATGACTTTTGATACCATACCATCACAGTTTTTGGGATTGTGGCTGATTATGGTCTGTATGGTTCTTTTGACCCTTCCATCCCAGATCCCTCCGAGCCCAGGGATATCGGCCCCTCCTCTAGAAAAGGGGCATTTCTGATTGTACCTCTGTTTTGTCTTGCAGTGTTTGACAAAGGGTTCAAAAGTAACTCCTTACTCATTTGGTTTTAATTATCGATTCATGAAGGATAGTTCTTGATGCAGTGCCATCTGAGTGTCCAGCTTTGACTTGTGCCTTTGGAAATTCCTCCAGACTCCTTGAATCCATTTAATAAAATGATGCACTGCGGAAGGAGAAATATGCAAATGCCCTCTAATATTGTCTTTAAACATTTCAACAATTGCTTCGTTCAGTTTTATTTGACAAGTGGTGACCTTCTGTCCATCCCAATGGACAACGTCCAGCTTCCTTAGCTGACACCAACATGGAAGTAGGCAAAAACTGAAATTCATTAAAAGACCAAAAGTTTAGCAAGTCAATCTCCATTGACTCTCCATGTTAAAATATCAATCTTTGCAGCAGAAACAAACAGATTAATAACACATTTACATCCTTGGTCTGAGCATCTGGCATGATGTTTTATCAGCCTCATCAGGTAAATTTTTTTTTTTTAAAAGCATCAAATTTATGCATTGCTTGGGGTTCAAAATGGAGCTATCATTTGGAGCTTCAGCAGTCATTGCTTTAGATGCTTTTTCTGTTGCAACGTCTGAAGTGAGAATGGATGACAGATTTAATGAGAATTATAGTTTAACATGAGCTAATTTATGGATAAACAAATGGCTTGTAGTCACCGAGGTTAGGACTGGCATGTTCCAACCAATACATGAGCTTGTTCCTTCTATCCATTTGTCCATTTTTGGTTCAACCAGGATGAGGTGGGATCAGCTCCTGCCAAAACGGTGTTGCAAGGAGCCCTGAAAAACAGGTTTTGAAAGTACTCTTCAGAAAATCTAAGGCTTATGTCACAGAGGGTCCATCTTTGCTTCTCAAAGAGGCAGTGTTTTATGTATTCATCTTTTGGAACAAATCATCTCTATAAACACTTTTTGTCTCTTGATTTTTCTAATCTCTTTACTTGACCTAAATTTTCACCATCAAAATGTTTCTGGAATATTTAACTGAGCTGAACTGAAGGAAGACATTCGAAATGGGTAATAAAATAAAAGTCAAAGTCAGTGGAAGAATCAGCCCCAACTTTTTCTGACTCGAGCATGTATGATGGGACTGTTTTTCTCTGGCAGCTGGGTCGCTATGGGATGGTACAGTGTTGATAGAAATGGAGCTGTAACTCGGTCACTATTGACATTGATTTTTGTGGGTGACGCTGAATCAAACTGCAAACTACCTGTGCGCTTTTGTTTGTAAAAACATTCATCTTAAAACCGAACAAAAGCAGAAACAGCTATGCATGTGTAAAACTGGATGCTTGAGCATCATCAGCCTGAGCAGATAAATCAAATAAGAAAAAGCGGCGTTGATTGAGCATGGAAGCACACTGAAACAATTTCCTCATGGCTGTGTGGGTCCAGCTTTCTCGTTTCTTATTTCAGCCCTCTTTGAAGTGTTTTTTTTTTTTTTTTTTTTTTTTTTTTTTTTTTTTTTTTTTCTTCCAGAGAGACGCGTAGGGGAAA
>JBAMYA010101286.1:0-20405 GCA_037176975.1 Arrhamphus sclerolepis | reverse complement strand
ATAGGCTCCAGCAGACCCCCGTGACCCTGAACAGGAAATAGCGGGTATAGAAAATGGATGGATGGATGGATGGATGACTGTACCCAGCATTGCAATGGACTGGCAACCTGTTCACGGTGTACCTCTGCCTTATGTCCAAAGATGGCTGTGATATGTTTCAGTAGATCCCCGTGACCCTAAAATAGGAATAAGAGAGTATAGATAATTGATGGATGGATAACTCTTCTTGGAGCACGTCACATAACATCAATCACCACAAGATATGATGCTAACTAACATTAACTTACTTTAATTCAGCTCTAATCTTTCCATGTTTCTGATGTCATGACCAAAACAATAATTGAAGGGAGTGCTGCTGAAGCTGAGACGGCACCTACAGGAGCTCTGAATGAGCTCCACTTGGACCGTTGACTAGCCAACTGACTGAGGATCCTGCCATTTCCCAGACGTCTGCCAGGACTAAGTTCCAGCAGAACTTTCAACCGTTGGTTAGTGCTCAGTCAGTCAGTCTAGAAGGGTCTAGGACAACCTGAAGGCTGGCTCAGCTGGAGGACCTGGATGTTCTAGCTGTAGCCAGGGCTAGCTGCCAACTAACCAGAGGCCGCACTCCGGTTAGCCCCAGGCTGCTTGCATAGCTAAGCTCCATTTCATGGACCCTTCCAAGCCAACACAATGTAGTCAGTTACTTAATTAAACAGTACGATAAGCCACATTATCATTAAAGCAAGAAAGATTATGAAATAGCAATGTCATTATTCACAACGCAAGTTCAGCAAAAATGTAGCTAAATCAATGATAGCTAGTTACTCAAAGAAAACAGCCCTAGTTATTCATTAATCTCTTTTTTTTTTACATCAAACTTCAATTTTTTTTTGTTATTTTTAAATATTACTACTGATAAATATAACTAGATCAGTACAACTTGACCCTGTCTTTATTTTTTTTACAGTACATGTTCATTGTGTTACCTCATGAGGTACTGAGTACTTCAAATTACTCAAAAGTTTAAGCTGCATGAATAATTGTGCCCTTTGCAATTTTCTTATTGCATCAGATAAATTGACACATGCACACTAGCACTTACTTGGCTATTCAAGGAACTGCACTTCTGAACTCTTTGATTGTACTACTAGCTCTTATGTTCTTATTGTACTTTCATATTTTTTCTTTTTTTCAGGACACGCTTAGGGACTGCGCCCAAGACAATGCTGGTACCTGTTACAACACCGTGGTCTCTCCCATCTACTTTGTCTCTTTTGTTTTGACCGCCCAATTTGTCCTGGTCAATGTGGTCATCGCCGTCCTGATGAAGCACCTGGAAGAAAGCAACAAGGAGGCCAAGGAGGAGGCGGAGCTGGAGGCAGAGTTGGAACTGGAGCTTCAGATGGACTCGGGAGATAAATCACCAAGGTCGCCCCAGTTCAACCCTCTGGCGCTGGGTATGGACAGGTCGAGTTCTGGGGGTTCACCATGGAGGTCCACAGGAGGGGGAGATGTGGAGCAGGACAGGGAAGGTCCTATGGACTCACCCACTGCTGATATAACCAGAGACTCTGTAAACATCAGAGCAGAATCCCCCTCATACCTGGAGCAACAGCTGGAGGTAAAGACTTGTGGTTCTGTTTTTCTGTTATATGTGTCCAGTGTGGAAGTCAAGAGTGTTTTCTTTTGTTTTGGAGCTGGTAGGACATGGTTTTGATGGAGGCATCCATCCAGTTCTCATAATATTTACAACACAATATGTTAAACAATACATTAGGAATACATGGAGGGAATTAGATTACATGGGCACAAACTGGACAGTGAACTGGCTACTAGTGGTAGGTGAAGATCACAGATGTACACCTGAAAACATAATTCACCCCTTGTCCTCACCACTTAGCCCCACTTTACATTAGTATAGATGTATCAAGGACACCTGGAATGGAGCAAGTATCACACAAATCAGAGGTGGCTGCAGAATCAAGTGATGTAATCGTAAGCTGTCGGAGACTGCTCGTGATGTACCACCATTCCTTACCACTCAGTCTGAGGAGCCGAGGAGAAAGATTAGGAGGAAGAGGGGGACTACAGAGGGAGAATGGGACAAACCCTTTGTTTTCGGGTTTATTAACTCTTAGATACACCTTCAAATAAGTAACATTGAAGACAAAAATGTGCTTGTAACAAGATCAAGCTATAAAAATTTCTTTAATTTCTTAAACTAGTATCAGTCAAAATCATACAGATCAAATATTGATGATTTCTGTTTTATTAACCGTTGAGACACCAAGTTTTTGTTATGATGCAACTCCATTTTATGGCCTAATAAAACACAAAAAAAAAACAATTTATTTTCAATGTACTTCATGCAAACTGGATTTTTTTATTTTTATGGTTTGATTAATTCAGCTTTATATGTGAAAGATTAGCAACAACATTTAGTTTTGATCCTTACAGCAGGTTTAAAAGTAGTGATTGTGCAAAGGATGAGTATTTCAGTTCACACTGTTTACAAAAGACTAAAGATGAAAAGTCAATCAAAAATATTGAGAACACAACTTTGCATATATCATCAATAATATGCACAGAAAAAAATGATCAAATATGCAAGAAACTAAAAGCCAAAAACAAAAAAATGTGCTTGGCTGCATCAAAGGGTTAAAGGAAACTATTGACTTCTGAGTAATTCCAGTGGTATCACGTTTGTATGATCATATAGCTACATTTAGATGACTCAGTCACTCTTTTGAACATTGTTACACACAAAAACTATGATAGGCCACGTCAATATTTTATTAATCGCCAGAGGGAAATATATTGTTCAATTATAAACTGAAAACAAAAAAAGAGAGAAAAAAATATCATGGTATTCAACAAGCTGTTAGAAGTTTGGAGGTGCAGCATCAAGAGAACTGTGTTTGAAACCTCCAGAGATAATCATGAATAATTTAGGTATTTTGGGTTTGTAGCCAAGCAACAACGTAACCGACGAAGTGAACTCTGAAGATGGAAACGTTGTTGGAGATTCACAGCTGAAAGTTCTGTATCCAGGGTACAGAGAGGCTCCTTCACATAAACATTTCCAGTATCATACCACATTCTGAGAGGCGCTAGAGTCCAGATTCTGATCCTGCAGCCAAATCTGGGTGAAACACAGTCATTATTTGTCTTTTCAGCAAACTAAGCTCTTCCATTTTAGAATCCAGAGAGGAAATGGTTGAAACATCCTCCTCCTCCATCTGTCTTTTCTTCAGCCCATCTGGATTTGGGGTCTTATCTGGCTTTAGAAAGCTCAATCAGCTGCTTCTGCATGCAAACAACCTTCCTGTTGTCATGGTTACGCATCATAACAGATGAAAAAGAAATGAGGAAAAAAAAGCCCAAATCATCATCAGAAATCCTTTAAGCAGCACAGGAAAATATTTCAAAAATAAGTGTTTTAAAGGAACAAAAAAAAAAGCTCAGTTAAAATAATGTTAAGATGTTGCAAATGAACAAATGGCGCCATTCCAAAAAACAATTATCCAAAAGAAAAAAACAGTCCTGTGTGACATAACAGACGTTTATGGGTCACTTCCTGCTGTTGACCAGGCTGTGAGACCGGTCAGATGACCCCAACGTCTCAGCTCATTTTTTTCTGACCCTGGTCCAAACAATTAGTTCAAACATCACCTCTGGGATTTCTGTCTTCCTGCTCTTCATCATCTCAGTGGGACATAATAGTCAATGTATAAATAAACTAAAGTGGACATGGCATTCACCAGACAGCCTTGCATCATTTATAAATACATTAATGAAACATACTGTACATCCAGGATTACTAGGGTCTCTATTCCTGATGATGCTGAATCATCTTTACACCGACATATTCTCATCTCACATTTGACACCTGTCTGAGTGTCAGCACTGTCTATTAAAATATGTATCTAGGAAATGGGAACGTATAGGTGTTTAAAATTCCTTGTGATGTATTCTGACTCATACCAGGATGGTTTACAGTGTGTTCACGTTGGCTACTGCGCGTTTGTATGTGTGTGGCTGCTCCCTAAAGGCAGCATGCCAGTCATGGACAGGTCATAGTGCCATGGGAAAGTTGAACCACCGGGTTTTTTTTTTTTTTTTAAACTTCCAACAGCTATTTCCAGACTACAGGAAACTTTTAGAGATAGGAAATGGAGGTCCTGTCATGTTTTTCTCTGAGATGCTATTCATCTTTCTCTGCTGCTTTACCAAAACATGAGCGGTTTAGACTCTAGTGTGATCAAGAGCTGCTCTGCTGCAGAACTCTAGTGCCCCCCAGTGGTTGTAAAGGGTAGCACATATGTGGATCAGGATTTGGGCATGCAGTGTAGGAACAATAGCTGGTATGTACAGGTTGAAAAACGAATCTAGCACTCCTATGTCAATGTTTCTTTTGTCTTTTGTGTTTGTATATTTGTATCTATCATTGTTTCCTGTCTGTGATCCCTTCTTCTTTTTCAAACACTGATTCATGTATCTGTGTGTGCTTCTCTGTTTCTCTTCCCCTCTGTCCTTTCTCTGTTCTTTCTGTCCTCTCCATATGGTCAAAGTTTGTCGAGCGGAGAGCGCCGTTTGACTCGGTCTCCCTGGTCATCCAGGGTTCAATGGAGGGCGATTTGAATTTGATGGACAACCTGTCCGACTCTATCTGCCACTACTACGCGTTGCCCCCCAACTCCAACAAGCACAACACCGACAAGAAGGTCAATAATCACTATAATCACAATAAACTTTACAGTCATACAGGTTACTTGTACCAGGTGATTTATTTTACAGCCATACCATGACTATCTGATCATTATTATACACTATTTTTTCTTGTTTTAATAACTAGTAATGCAGCCATAGCCATTCATTTTCTGAAAATGCTCTCTTTTGAAATAGATCAGGTTCACCTCCCATTCATTCCCCTGTACACAATGTACCAAACCAGTCATGATAGGCTGGGTGTGGGCTTGACAATACTGGGACATCCAGCCACAATTCAAAATGACCAAGGTGGCTGCAGCATTGCTAACAAGGCCCAATAGCAGTCAAAAGGTACCTGAAAGCCTCTTTTTCAGGGCTGTTCATGGTCATGGAAGCACAAGTCAATGATCCAGCCCTGAAAAACTACCCAGAACCCCCCGGTAGTGGAAACCCACCTAGAGGCAGTTTCTTCTGTTGCTGTTGGCACTGAAGAGGAAAATAATTTGGATGGTGGTCAGGTTGGATAATTGAACCCACTTAGCTTTTTTTGTTTTTCAGAAAAAAATCCTTTCATTTGAATTTATCGGAAGGAGAAATCTTTGAAGCAGGAATGGATAAATATAAATATACGTATGATTAAATGGCTTACTTTTTTTTTTTTTTTTTTAACCAATACTGTTCAGACTTGTACAAGCTGTTTGCAGACTCAATTCTTGACTGATCTGCTGAATAATGCTTTGTGGTACAGGGGTCTGTTAGATCCTATCCACACTCTTTGGGTGAAAGACAGCGGTACACCCTGGACAGGTCACAAGTCCATTCTAGCGCCACATATACGTAGACAAGCACCCACAAACATTCAGGTCAATTTAGAATTGCCCAAGAGCCGAGCACGCATGATTTTGGGCTGTTGGAGGAAACCAGAGTACCAGGACAAAATTCCACACAAAAAGCCAGGATTCAAACAAGGAACAAGTTGTGTCCTCCAACCCACAGAACTGCTCACAAGTCAAAATGTTTTGAGACTGTTGCAGACAGAGCCATTAGATCCAAATGGATCAGTGGAAAATTACAGCGCCTTCATTCCACAGGGGGCGCTCTTGTTGCTGGTCGTACAGAATTCAGTGAATCTGCGACTCAAGCTCATGAAAAACCTCATTTCTTCAGTAAACATTGTTCCAGTGAGTTTGTGGTCAGTCACAGTTTAACTAAATCAAATAGAGCAAAGTAGTGTATGCTTTAGGTTTGGTTGACACAGTTAACCAAAGCTGGGCTGAGCTCCAACAGCAGTGCTGCGCATGTTTGCCTCAGTTCAGTCACATCCTTTACTCATTTATAACATCCCATTTCAAAAGACGTAGATGTCAACATCAAAATCTTGAAAATAGAGCTTCAAAATACATGTTACAACCAGCAGATCACACCACAACAGCTGCTGTGAACTGTTTCCTTTGTTTAAAAAAAAAAACTCAGATAAAATGAGTTTTGAAAGTTGTGTGAACTCTTTAGATAAGGCAGACCTGCACCCACACGTGTGTGGAGGGAAGCTACTGTACTCATAGTTTAAAAAGAAGATAAACCTCTTAATTAACATGTTGGACAAGTCATTGTGATGATGTTTTTGCATTAGCTTACGATGGGTTGACTTCATCTGAGTTAATTGAAGGTTCGTCTGTGGATGTATTTTAAGGGACACACATCATGAAAAAAATAGTGTGATCTTCACAAGTCTGGTTCATACTTGGGAACAGTTTCCAGATGCCTGAAGGTCCCACATTCATATGTTCAAACAATAATAGAGGAACATAAACACCATCATGCCTCTGAGGAAGGAGAAATAATTTGCTCCCAAACCACCGTAAACAAGCCAGATTACAGTTTGCAGATGAATGTGGAGACAAATATCTTTTAGAGACGTATCCTGTGATCTGATGGGACTAAAATTTACCAGTTTGGTCATAATGGTCATTAGTATGTTTGAACTAAAGGGGGGACTTCAGACTACAATCCCAGCTGTGACTGGGATTAGGCTGCATGCGTTCGATGACTAATATGTTTCAGGAAGGACTGATGCACTTCACAAAACAGATAAAGGCATCATGAGGAAATAATTATGTGCATATACTGAAGCAACATCTCAAGACTCAGTCAAAGAGGGAAATCTTTAAAGGACATCATCCTTGGCCAGCAAATAAATACAGTCTCTAGGACTTCTTTTCTTTTTTCAGTAAAGAAGCAATCGCTGATGTTTATCTTGCAATCCTCCAGCCATTATCATTTTTGTCCTGTTATTCCACCACAGTGAAGATACTTTCCTCCTTAACCAGCTCTGTTGCCGATCACGGTGCAGTTCGCCGTATCTCGTCAGATCTCATTCCTGCATTCATGTATGCACATTCATGCCTGGAAGTTTTTGTTTTTTGTTTTGTTTTGTTTTTTTGGTCTAGATCTACAGCCTCAGCGGCATGGTTTGCTCAATTTCCTCTTTGCTTAGCTTGATTCAGTGTTTGTGTGTCAGCTTGTGTGACCCGTGTGTGCGTTTGAATAGGCGATTACCTACTTTTCCTGTCAGTCACAGTGAACTGATTGATTCCTGAGGCCAGCAGGACACACTCCTACAACCAGAGGCGGCAGAGAAACGTCTCATTCTATCATTGAAGTCCTGAATAATGCATCTGGGTGGCTGCGTTTTCCTCATCTAAGAACAAAATTTGCACAATTACATTAGCATTGCAAAGTCCTGTCCTGTAAAAGCTTTAAATTGCTTCGAGATGTCAGTATTAGATGCTGCAGGCCACCCTTCTTATTCTCTAATACATTAGCACAACTATTTCCAGCTAAAAAATGGAAATGGATACACAGTTTTCATGTCAGAAATCATTCCTCCGGTTAAATTAGTGAGAAAGCCAAGTATACAGCAGAAGTGCTCTTGACTTTTAAGCTCTCCAAGACCAAAGCCAAACTCTGCAGAGAAAATTTGCAAAGTCACTCGCACACCAATTTTAATTCCACCTCCACGTATGCATTTAAATGTGCTTTTAACTCTTCGCAATACATCATTGAATCAATGCACATTACAACGTCCGATGTGCTGCAGATATAAGAGTGTGATGGTGTCATTTGCATAATTTCCAGCTGCTAATGTGACCGTAAACAGTCCTGTGCGATGCAGTGAAGCATCAGTCAACACTGTCACAGCTACCTTGTAGAGTTGATCTGCTACAAACGTCCAGTCAGAATTTGTTGTACAAATCATATTTTTCTGTTAGCTACAGGCTGTTGTTTTTTTTGTTTGTTTTTGTTTGTTTTTATCTGTGTGTCCTTCTATGTGTAAGTTTGTTTTCTCTGCTCACCAGTGGCTATCTCTTCCTGCCTAGATCCCTCTAGCGGAGATGGACGCTCTGTCTCTGGCCTCTGAGACATCCTGGTCCCTAGCACTGACAGACGACTCAGGCCCCGGCGATTTTAACCCCCTCTTTCTATCCAGTCTGGAACGCAATGTACTCACAGCTCCTCTCTTCCTCCTCCTCCATTGTTCTTCCTTCTGCTCCGCAGTAGCCTATATTGTCTCCTTCCCAGGGCACTTTTGAAGCCACTTGTCTCCCAACTACACTCACTCTCTGGGCTTTTAGAGGGTTTTTTTTCTGCTGGGGAAAAGTACTTGATTATAAAGTAGCTAAAAACACCGAATCTGCACTGGTGGACATTGTGGAAAATAAATCTGTATCTATTCGGGAGTCTGAACTGACTATGAAATTAAAAACTCTAATATAACACAACCTTGTCACTGATCTACAGGACAGTGACATCACAGACCCACAAACCTTTACCTGCACCAAATTCCACAATATCATAATTGTTTAGCAAATCTATAGGACAGATCCCAAAATAGGCATACTTCAGTAGAGGGAGACTGGGTGAGTTAAGTGACTGACTCAACTTCCTAAAAAATTACCACCTATTTTAAAGGGATATCAGATTCATCTCCACGTAAGATTGTGCTCATTAGCACCCCTCTCTGGTTGAGAAGAGCTATTGTCTGTTATCTCGTCTGTCAGTTTCTGTTACAAAATAAACTATGAAGCAGTGAGCAAACAAAGAACTTTAATAATACAGCCTAATATCAACCAAACTCTAGAAAGCAAGAAAAATATATGACTTACTAATCCAATGGCAGCCAGGCTAGGACGTCATCTGACTAGCAGCCCTCTGCTACACTCTTTGCTTCCTTTCTCTGTCCTGACGTTTGTTGTGATCATTGTGTTAGATAGCATCATCTAATATGGTGTCTGGCTAACTCCACTGAGCAAACACTGTGGTGCCATAGTTGTCCATTTTGATTGGACAACTAGGGGCGTCTTCCTGAGCCGGGTCAGGGTTGTCAGCGTATATAGTCCTATCACAGGCAATGCCCACGTACTCAGGCTTTGGTGGAAGTTCGGGGTTCACGTTCAGTTGTGTTGCTTTAAAGAATCAGTCCTTTCTAATTTTCAGGCTTCAACTCTGTATGAACAAACTAGGGATGTAACACACCATGGATCATCTCCAATCTACGGTACATCGCATGAGCTGTGGATCAATTTGTCTGACTTGAAACGTTTGTGGATTGTGAGAGTTTGGATGGTGAGGAGTAGTGGTGAACAGGTGGAGCAGGAGGAACTTGAAAAGCCTCTTTTATGTTGCAAGTATGGGAGCACTTTGACTTCCTTATGAATAAGCTGATCATGATCTACATCAAACCAATACAAAGTTACATTTCTGGAGGTATGGATATCAGTGTATGGTGATCTCCAGCTGTGGTAAAAAAAAAAAATATAGTGTTGATTCAACAAAGAAGCATAATTGGGGTGTTCTTAAACTTTTGACTGGTAGTGTATCTAAGAAAAGCCTTAAGTTTTAATTAAGTAGACCTAATGAAAGCAGGTGTCATTCCTCTTCATTGAGCTGTTATTTGCTTTTCTTGCACTTGGTTTGAGTATTTCTGGCTCTTTTTTTTATAATTTAATGTTTTCATTTAAAAGTAGACAATTTATTTTGCAATAAAAGTAAAAATAGTTGTCAGCGCAAATACGACATTCAAAGCAAATGCGATGCCTTTTGATTTCATTGACTGGTGCGTTGACGTCTAAATCCAGAGCGGTTAGCCACTGAATCTCCTGGTCTCAATCAATCACGGCTAATTTACTTGTTTGAAAGATTGCACACAATCTGTATAGACTTCACTGACTTCTTAAATGATTGTGCGTGAGGTGAGCGCCAACGTTCCAACTTCCGGGTTGAAGCTAATGCAGATTTGAGAAAACTTGCAGTTCCTCAACTGACCTCTAGTGACTGGCTCCAAAAGCGAGTCAGTCTCCACTGATTCATGTTAAAATATCAAATTTTGAACCTGGCCTGCTGATGCAGGAAATCAATGCGCAACATCGTGGTAACGTGCCATAATGACAACATGGTTCCTTGTATCCTTGCTACTAATGGTAAATGTAAACATAACATATAAACGAGAACAAGTTTTATTGACACCGCAGGCGACTTCAGTGGAGAGTGTTAAACTTCTCTAGAGCCTCTTATCAAGCTCTGGGGTTTGATGGCAAAAAAGGCTTATTACCAAAATGTTGGAGTATCCCTTTAAGGCCACAAATCAAAGAAAGGGGGTGGTGTTATGTTGGGGTTTCTGAGTTGATAATCACTTCAGAAATCAAAAATATACTTTCAAATGAATAAAAAAAGTATTAGAATGTCATTTTTTACAGGATAAGCTGAAAGTCAGCTGGTGAAGGGTGTAATTAACCTTCAGTTTGCTTCATTAAAGTTTACATGGTGCCTCCAGAGAGGGTCACTCTACTTCTGGCTTGTACTGCACATGCAGGGCAGCTCTGTAATGGGGTCAATGAGAATATCTTCAAAAACATGGAGGCCATCTGTCAACAGGACTGTGGGGGGACAGATCTAAAATAAATGAGCGGAGCAAGAGGGTAGAGGAGTGCAAGTGGCCTTGAAAGACCGTGGTGAATCTAACCATGTGCCCACCAAATATTTCTTTCTCATTCCACCTTTGCCAGCCTGAAGTGTTCTTTTGTTTTCTTTTGTTTTTATAACTTTCCAGTCCAGTAGAGTAGTGCACCTCCTCACCTTCCAGTTTGGAGTGTTTCTCTAATGTCTTGGCTTTCTCCGTCTTTTCCACACTCTGTGATCTTACTCTGTCCTTTTCCCTCTTTCATGTTTTCACTTTTCTTGTCTGTTTGACTCTGTGCTTTGAACGTAAGTCCACGTCTTCTCTGAGAATCCTTTCGGATCCGTCTTCGTCCGCGTTTGTACCGTCTCCTGTCCTCTGGTGTGGGAGCCGTCTTCTCCACTCTGAGTTGTCGTGTTTTTGCTACAGGGGATTTGTAAAGTGTGTGGGCTGGTTTTGTGGCGGGCGAGGCTGCTGCACACTGCCCTAGCTGACACACAATCACAGAGCAGGCCCACCTTAACTTATATGACTGGGTGGAAAAAGCAGATTCAAAAAAAGATGTCTTAAAAACAGAATTGGAAATGTTTCTGTGATCTGTGGCAGCTCCGAGCCAGTCAGCTCCAACATGCAAAGATTATGTCTGCGTATGCTGATGATCACTGCCTATTTGTTCATCTGGTGTCTTAAAGAGATAAGGAGTCTGAGTGTGTTGGACAGTGTGAGAGTTACGGAGACCCTGACTCTGCTCTTTTTCCAGCCGGAGGAGCTCGGTTCTGAGGAGCCACTAAAGAACAACCTGCTGAGCGTCAGGAAGCCGGCGGTGGGACGCACCCACTCCCTGCCCAACGACAGCTACATGCTCTTCCCCCCGCAGCCCTTTGGCCCCTCGTCTCTGACTCCTCCAGCACAGTCACAGGGGCCCCAGCACATACGGGGCTGCCAATCAGGTAATGAAACGTATTTAATTTGATTTGAACAAATGTCTCAGAAATCCCCGTGCTTTTTTTTTTTACCTGTCAGTTTTGTGCTCTGCAGGCTCCAGTAGCTCGGTGAGGTCACAACCTGAGGAGTTTTCAAAGCTGCTGAATGTTCCCACAGACTTCTTCAGGCCCATCAGCCACCACAGCCACTCAGACTCCGAGAGTATACCACGACAACACCCGCCCAGACGCGCACACACGTTCAGCCGCACACTCCGCCGGCAGGTGAATAAATCCCCTTGTTTCGAATTTACACGTGACTGCTAAGAGGTGCTTAAAAGGTTGTTACCCGTCCAGAATTTTCTCAATTTCTGCATGAATGCAACCTCTAAATGTACTAAACCCTCAAAACAAACCAATTAAACATTCCAATTCTGAGTGGTGAAGGCATGATTTTCTAATGTGAGTATACAGGCCAAAAGGAAAAATAACTGACTGGCAGCTAAATTTCTAAAGATATGGAAAAAGACATTCTTTCATTTCTTCTTTTTTCTTTTTAAACTGAACCTTTGGCTTTTAAATAGAGGTGGTTGTTTGCCATTTTTACAAACATACCTTTGCCACTGTATTTGGCAATCAAAACAAAAGGATTGATGCAACTTTCTTATGTTCCATTTGCGTTGGACGACTCAGTCCACTCAGCCAAGCAAGTGGAATGTCTGAGATATAAATAAGTTAAAAAAAATGGGGATCCATATTGGACGGCCCAGGGTGTATAAAAAGAACTGGACATACCTTCTCTAACATCACCCAAAAGTCTCCTGAAGAGTGCTTTTGAAGGCTCTTTTGCATCTTCTTGCACAGCTGAACACACCAACCGTAATTCAGTTACCACAGGCTAGCTTAGCATATTTGGCTAAGCTTATGTTATGCTAATACACCGATGTTTTGGGAATTACCTACTTTTGCCATCAACCCCTGAATCAAGTCGGGGGGTAAGTCCTTTATCTTCTCTCTGCATCCAATGACCCAGCCTGAGGAAGCTTGCTAACTGGAATTATCATTCTCGCTTGAATTGGACTGCACTACCTAGCATGAGTGGCCAAATGAACTACCAAATAACTAACCATTTTATAAGCAAATACCTACAAGGAACTTTATTCTCATGTGAGCATACACAAATCTAGAATTCAAGAAATCTAATTTAATTGTGTAATCTGAACTCAATAGTAGTGTGTAAACATCCTCAAAACATTTGAAGAATTTTTCTGGGATGGAGATGAATGGGCTTAGACGTAAAAAGGACTTTCTTCTCCGGGTCCCACTTAGGTCGGCCGCATAAGCGAACCCGAGTGGGCAAATCACATGATTGCAACATAAACCAGTGGACAATCCCCATATAGGACCCGTATATCTCAGACTGGCCCCTCATACAAATGTTAGCTGGGAATTGAGGCAAAGCAGCAGCTGACTTCCTCAAGACATCAAAGAGCACAGAAATAATTTAAAAAAATTACGATTCATTTTGAAATTGGATTTTAAATTAGGCAAATGGAAATGATACAGTGTGAGTGGTATAATCTTATACAACTACAGAAATCGTACAGGGTAGAGACGTTTTTGTTGTGGCTCTGAAAGTCCACTGCAGATAATCTGGTTTTAGCTTTTCATGCACGTTCTGAACAGTTTCACTTTGTTCCCTCTTTCTCTTTCCCACTCTTCCTGGTATTTATGTTAATTTATAATTGATCTGCTCTCTCATTCTCCACATCATATCTGCTGTTGTTTAATTTCAGCTCAGTTGGATCCAAAAGCCGCCCGACCCTGAGCCACCGCTCAAACACAGATACTCCTGTTTCTGAACAAGCAGAGTTTTAGCCACCACTGGGCCTTTCAGAAACTCTGGACTCCATAATCATCTTCAGAAACACCTGCAGACCATCATACATGCACATACGGATTCCTCATGTTTTTCCTTTAGACTTTATTTTGTCCATCCTTGAGACAAACGAGCCTTTGACATTGAGTTACAAGTTGTTTTGTTTTTATTGCGAACCAGCAACCACAGAGCATCTACAACTAGAACAGTTTTGCCAATTAAAACAAAAGGAGTTTGTCCAACTCCAAATCAGAAAAAGTTGGGACGATAAAGAAAATAAAAACTGAATAAAATAACACAGCAGTTTTAAAACTGACTTCCATGTCTTTCAGGACAGTATGAGTCCATAGATGTGTGTTTTGTTTTATTGTTGGTGAACATATTCAAAAAAAAGTTTAATTTTCCTCCTCACAACATGTAAACTGCCCTCTGGCATCAAGGTTAGCAGGCGTTAAAGCTTTGTACTTCTTCATTTGCCCCATTCTTCCTGCGAGCACGTCTAAAGATGTGCAACCGTACATCACCTTTAGATCAATTCAGAATGATCTTCTCGTTCTCAGGACTGCAGGACAGCCAGTCCAGCAACATACCGTCTTCTTCTCTCCAGTGTCTCCAACGGTTTTGATTCGTCTTTGGGGAGGAAATCGTCTTGAATTCTTCATGTGTTGCTCTAAAATGTGTACATCTCAGCACTAACTAACGCTAACTAACGCTAACGCTATCATCACAGAGACCATCTGTGGTCTGTGGCACACAGCATCACTTTTATGTCAAAGACATTTTAATTAATTGGGATATTGATTTGTCTGACCACTGGGTGGTAGGCCGTCCAAGATAACGCCTATTCCAGAGTCACTGATGCTGCCTCTGGACAAAATTGCCTGTTTTTTTACATGGTTGCATTTTCAGCAGCATTTCTGTAGCTCTTGGCAAAAGTCTTTCAACTTAATTCCTTGCACATTTGCTTACATCAGCTATTGATGATGAACGTCAGTTCTAGATGTGATCTGAGACATCAGGGATCATAAGTGTCTAGTTTAGGCATGCCCCCTTACCAGTTACAAATTCCTCCAGATTCCTTCCCTTGTTGTTTGAATCGTCCCAGCTTTTTCCTGATTTGGGGTTGTACATTCTTCTACTCGAGCTTACACATGACTGGAGCTGTTGCATTACTGGTTGTTTATCAGATCAACACATGCACTCTCAATCATTCATTCGTCACTACATTTAATATAATAAAACAATGCAACTCAGGGGATTCCTACTGAACAAAAGCTTTTGTGTGTATTTTGCCATTTTGTACTTATCGTACTATGATGATTTTTTTTTTTATTCCTAGGTTAGAGCTTGAACAGTGCATATTTGCAATATTCATTGCACTTAATCCCATTTTGTTAGGGGAAAGATTTACAGGGTGACCATTTTTAATATTGTCCCAGGGTGTACTTGTTTGATTTCTTGGGTGTTTTTTTACTGGAGCTGGGCAAGGTTGTAATACCGCTCTTTGACCACTAGATGTCTCTGTGGTCCTGCCGTTCAGGGCTCATGCAGGGAAACCTGTTAATCCAAACAAGCGCTGGGTCTTTTCCATCCCCATTGCTTTAAGACGTTCTTTAAATAACAGCAGTCATCTCTGGCCTGAGGTCTGTGTGGGATGAGAACATTTCCTGAGTTCATGCTTACTAACCCTTCCTTCCCAACAGTAGACGCATGTCATCTTTACCTTCTGGCTGTTGGCCTCACACCCTGAGTGCTTCTGTACAGAAGCAAGAATGAACGAAACACTGATTGGAAATTCTGCTGAAAGCTACACTATTGACTGTTAACAGGGTTTTGTGCCAAGCAGCAAAAGTCAGAGGTTTATGTGGTTTGTCTCAAAGGTCATAGTGTCTGCCAGCAGTTCTTACATCCTGCCTGATGTTGTCAAGCCATTTGGTGAAGTTTTTGAACAATTCTCTGAAGTCTTGAATAACTATTTCTTGTATGAGTAGTCCCGTTAACATAAAGTTCTACCAGTAGATACACATCTTAAACTCCTGTTTGAAGAGCGAGAGAGCAGAGACTCTGTTTAAGATCAAAATTTTATTCAAGACAAAACAAAAAGACTATTATTCAGTAGCTTCAGACAACCCAGATGTTCCTTCTAACTAACTAGCCAGCTCTCCTGCCATCATCCAGGCCATGCACCTTCTTCTGGATTTACTTTAACTATACAGTAATAATGAGCAAAAAAATAATAATTTGATCAGTTTTGTGAAGAGTGAAATTGGAATTCAGCTCCACAGATGTTGGAGAGGCAACACATCTGCTCAGAAAATCAGATTTGCAGCTTAAGTGGACAATTAAATGGACAATTTACCGATCATGCCTGGTGGAGTTGGCCGGATTCACACGTGAGTTCTTAGTAATTTAACCTTCATAGATCGATGTTTGAAGGCCCAAAGTGAACTTTCAAGGACTGACAACGGGGTTGCCAGATCCAACTGACAGTTTCCAGCCCAAACACGTCATAAAACCCGCCCAACTTGATAAAAACTAGTCCAAACTACAACTTCTCTAGAAACTTTTAAAACTCTGGAACAATTACATGCATAATAAAGACCATGTCACAACCACATGAAGCTTCACAGCAAAAGAGAAAAAGATCAGGCTCTTAACAAAGAATTAAATAAAGATGAGCAGATTCTCTCTGATTTCAAAATAAAGGAAACAATACGAATGAAAGGACAGCAATTTATTGAAATGTAACTTTCTACCTTTTCTCCACCAAATAAAGGCAACTACTTTTTAAACAATTTATCCTGAATATTTTCTCATAGTCGTGAAAAGGAGCCCAACTATTTTCCATCCCAAAAACAGCCCAATTGAGTGAAAATCCGCCCAGTCTGGCAACACTACCAGCCACTGTATTAGGTCCATGAAACAAATAAATAAAACTAAACCAAAACAGAATAGCAGAGGAATTCACTTATTTCACCCGGCCATTTGACGTGAGATGCGATAGGTCTCCAATACTTCAGCAACGCGATGACGCCGCAGAATTTCTGCTGTATAAACTAAAAGGAAAACAAAAGAAACTTCAGTTTTTGTCTGCATTTTTTGTATATGAGAATAGTGTCATATTACGCTCGCATTGGTTAAGAGATGAACCGCAAAACAAATTGTTTTGTGGGAACCCTCCGACAACGGTGAAACGTACAAACCTGTGCTTGATTATCGTTCAGTATCAAACACAATGAACAGCTTCTTTGTTTGGATAAGAAAAACAACAACCTGACATTGAAAGCAATTAAAAACCAAATGCGGAATGTTGAGAAAATAGTGTAGGGAAAGCTAGCATTTGAGGAAATGTCTGAAATGACGGCAGCTATGAGTCTGAAGACAGTTCAGATGTGGAAGAGGGGAATTCCTCTTCAAATTTCTATCATTGTGACAGAGGAATGCACAGAAGAATGCAGCACTATTGCATCATTTACTTGCAGTTACAAAAAATGACTATTAAAAGACCACTACTGTGACAGCAAAAATGCTGGTTTTATGTTGAGTTGAGCAACACTGCCAAGTTGAGGATTACCGCTAACACCTGGCACTATTTTACACCTGGTGCTTTCACACACTTTCAGGAGAGACAATTGGGTTTAACAGATAAACAAACCGCTGCATCTCCTGATAGCAGATGGATCGACTCCCTGGCTGCATCATGTCAGGACATGCTCGGCATGCCAACGTAGGAACCCCTGTTTAACAATGCTGCGAAATTAGACCACAGGTGGAAGGCGGCTGAATTATTTAACATCTGTGGGATGTATTTGTGATTTCACTCCTTAGCTTGGTTCTGTTTTTTTTTTTTTTTTGTTCCATTAAACTGGTTTATCTAAGCAAGTCTGAGATGTGTCAGTCTGTGTCCTTAGTGGATACGTCCCCGCTACCGGATGCAGAAGAGTACTGCTCATTTTCTCACACTTCTAAAGTTTAATATTCTATCATTGTTTTATCAAGAAGTTGACAAAAAAGTAATGATAATGGGATATTTTGTGCAAAGCAACTACATTTCTGGGTTAGAACTGAGAACATGCTGGTCAGATCATGAACTTTGACCCAAACTGCTGCTACTCATCGTCATCACTTCACACTAACTATTCTCATCCTCTCTCACCCTAAACCTTGGCCTCCTCTCTGTCCCTCCCCATTCCCTTTTTACACATATATTATTTTACAATTTTTCACCCCCCCCGCCCTCCCTTCCATTCCCCATTTTTCAGGTTGCAGTGTCCACTGATTCTCAGGAGGCCCTTTGTTCAGACGGAAGGGAGAGCAGGGAAGGAATTGTGAATGTGGTCACTTTGAACCTACCTCCATCCCCCTCCTCGTCCTCTTCCTCTACCTCCCACTCCTCCTTCTCCGATCCTCACCTTCATCAGCAGCAGCCGGCTGTCTGCCTGGTCCCCGCCACACCGGGTGCTTCCTCTAAACCCTCGCGCCCCAGCAGCGTACACACTCAGCACCCTGACCAGCACTGCCTCGCCTCCTACTCCTCCTCCTCTGTCGCCTTGCCTCCTCCACCACTGCCGGCGAGACCACAGCAGCAGCAGCAAGAGGAGGAGGAGGACGAGGGTTCAGAGGATCAAGAGGTGTCCCTCATTACCCGCGCAGGGTTGGCTGGCAGTGACGACATCGTGGTGGAGGACGGTAACGAGGGTTACAGTAGCTACATGGGCCGCCAGGAAACTCAGAGTCCATGTTTGAGGCAGCTGAAGAGGTTTCACAGCGTCGACACGCAGGGCCGGAGCACGCTACTGCCCCGCCCACGTCCTTACTCTTGGCTGGACGACCCGCGGCGACACTCTGTAGAAGTGTGCTTGGCGGCAGATTCCAGCCAGCAGCACAGCACCACCTCCACGTCGTCCGGCTTTGTTTCCCGGGCCGACAGCCAGCAGATCTCCACCCAGACCTCGCTGCCCTCTCCCCGCCGCAAGAAGAAGATGAGCCCGCCGTGCATATCCGTGGACCCCCCTGATGGACTCGAGTCCCAGTCTGGGCTCTACCCGGGCCTGGGGCTGCCCCCTCCTCTGCCCAGCAGGGACACTTGCCTGAGGAGGAGAGCGCCCTCTAGTGACTCCAAGGACTCATTCGACCTGGGAGTTGGAGACGGCCCGGGACAGGACGGGGGCTCGCCAAACCCCAATACCAACCCCAAGCTATTGACTCTTCCCAGCTTCTCCTTGGAGAAGACGAGCTCCGAGCACTGAACACTGATACTCACATTACACAGATACACACACACGCATACACACACACACACACACATACAAACACACGATGCACTCCGTGTATCTGTGATGGTGATAGTTCTAGTAATAATGCTGTAGAAAGTAATAATGGTAAAACTACAACAAACAGTAAAAACATCCTTGGTTTCATGAGGAGTGCGGTACTGTAGTAGTGTGACCATCCCTTGTCTTTGTATTGTTACTGCCAAAACAACCGGAGAAGTGGAGACTTGAAACAACAAACGTGACTGTTTCTCTCCTGGAACATTGATCCCGGACCTCCGGAGCGACTTCAGTGCCCCCCTGTGGTCACTGTTGGAACTGCCCGGCGTCGCACAGGATGGACCTGGTCGGTGGAGGTACAAAGCAATATGAACATTTTAGAGACACTATTTTCTTAAATTATTGGGCCATAGTGTTTGTACAGGATGTTGTTTTTAATTTCATTTAACTGTTATTTTCACGTCTTTTTTTGTGATTTTCTTTTCCTTCCTCTTCCTTTTTTGGTCAACGATGGTTTGTCTTTATCTTTCTTTTTCACTGTAGGATATTTCTAGCTTTCTTGGTTTACTGAAGAAAGTGAACATTTTTCAAAGTGCTGAAAATCATGTATTTGTAGGAATAATATATATATATATATATAAATATATATAAATATAAAAAAACTAATCATTAAACTGAGCTTGGATTTTTAAGCACACATGACAGACTGTGTTGTTTTGATTCTTGGAAGAAAAAGGGAATGGTTGAATTTTACATATTGATTGCTTTGTTTTTGTTGTGCATTTTACACAGCCCAGAATTCTGTTTACAGGATGTGAAGACTAACTGAAGGGCAATTTGAAAATAAGCACCATTTCAAATGGATTTTATAGTTTGGTTTCAGCCAGCAGCAGAAATCATCACAGCAAAATGAACTGTCACTGCACAAAGTGAAGGAAACATCTGAGGAGATTGATAAAACTACTAAAACACACGGAGGGATAGTGGAGAACCGTCACCTTCCAGGATGATGAAAATCAATGGATGGTGATGATCGGTGATGACTTAATCATTTGGTTAAATCAAATCATTGAAAAACAACGGTAGAACTCATGGTTTAATAGAAGGGAACTCAAGGGATTGGGACTAAACAGCCATGTAACCTGAAGAAAACCACTCATCAGTAAAAAAAAGCTTTCAAATGCTAGAGAACATTAAGATTGGACTCTAAAGAAATGGAAGAAGGTCATGTGGTCTGATGAGTCCAGATTTATCCTCTTCTAGAGTGATGGGATCAGGGTACATAGACAGGAGGATGAAGTGATGCTCCCATCATGCCTAGCGCTTACTGTACAAGCCTGTGGGGCAGTGCTATGATCTGGGGTTGATGCAGTTGGTCAGGTCTACGTTCAGGTTCAGGTCCAGGTTCAGCAATGTTTTGAGGTCAGCTGACTACCTGAATATACTGGATGACCAGATTATTCCATTAATGGAAGTTTTCCTCCCTGATGTCATGGGCATTTTCCAAGATGACAATACCAGTATTTATGGGGTTCAAATAATGAAACAGTGGTTCAGGGAGCATGAGTCATCATTTTCACACATGGATGTGCTGGAGAAAAATAATGCATATAAATAATAAATGTTACATTTCTGAGGCTTATTTATATTTCACTTTATCTCTCTCTCTAAATATTACATTATAT